>CM018076.1:171953216-172020716 GCA_008658365.1 Alca torda | reverse complement strand
AGTAGGTAAGGACGTGAAACTACAGGACTTTGACTGCAAAATGAAAGCTCAGCTGCCTATCAGTGATTAATTTGGAAGTTTTAAGGCCTCTCAGCTAGACACAGTCTTTTGCTGTGCAACGCACTTTAATCGAAGACATCCTCTTCCCCATTATGATGTTGCTTTCAGCTATATATTATGCTGGTTTTACCATTTACTTCTTTTAAAAAAGACTTCTGGCCAACATAGCTTGGAATATAGCTATATTCCTTCTGACAAACATAGCTCAAGTTCAGCTTTTAATTACACCTAGTCTGCCTGGTAGTTTTATGGCTAAGAAGGCACTACCTCCTCCAAAATTTTAAAGAATCAGCGTCAATCAGTCTAGCGAACTCCATTAGCTTACATGAAAGATTAGAGATATGACTGATCTCTAAAACTCAAACTAAAGAAGTTTATACCAGAACTGGGTGAAGGAGAAGCAGGCAGAAAGGCAGACTTTTTCCTGACAGTCTTTTGGGATCCTAACCAACTTTTTCAAGTCCAAAGACAGACCTGTTTAGAGGTATAAAATCAGTGCTTATTTTGCAAAGTATCTTCCTAAAGAGCATAATGAAAAAACTGATGCCAATCATCCAGATGTTAGATGCGCCTTCAAAGTGGAGAAGCTTTTTCAACAACAGAAAGTTGGAAGGTAGGAATAAATCAAAACTGCTTCTTGTTGAACTATGACAGTACTGGTCCATCTCAGAGGAAAAACCCAAACCCTCTGCACTGAGGGAATGAAGTATCTCTGAGAATTCACTGTGACCATACATTAGATGCAATGCTAGCAGAATCTGTAATAACCATGCTATTTCTCAGAACAAAAATCTGAAAAAAAGATTATGTGGAGATAGTGTAACAATAGTGTAACAACATAAAAAATAAGTTAATAATTATATACAAATTACATACAAATTACCCATACTATTTCAAGGAAATACTATCTATCTGTAGGTTGTAATTCTCAGTAAAGGCTTTTGAAAACTGATTTTTTTTTGGTATTTTGCATTTGAACGACTTAGAGAAAACTTAAAACTAAATGCAGGGCAGATTATTAGCACTTTTGAAATAGTTCCTGCAAGTAGTCTCAAGTGGAAAACATTCTTAAAATTTTGCTGTAACAAAATTTCCATAACAGCAACCGTAAATATAAAGTGGTACAAAAAACCCCTAGAAGATAAGTGTTTTCTTCCATTAAAGCCAGGGCATTCACTCAGTTGTGTTTTCAGAAAGAATATGTATGACTCTATATTCCCATTAAACTTACAAAACAATTATGTGTTTCTTAAGGTCTTCAGAATTCAATTCTAGGGCAGCTAGACCCATCACGTATTCTTTTCTTCTTTTGCAAATGCATTTTTTAACTAGCAAAATGGAAAACTAAAAATAGCTACTTTAGAGAAGCAGAACCGTATTTGTGTGGTCATCTTCATGGTGTTATGGGATGCATCCTCTCTTAGTGGGAACAGCCATAACTTCGCCAACTTCATTGCCTATAACATATCTTTCCTAGCAGCAAACACAAAGGGAACTAATGATTTTAAAACTGAATGTAGTAGCATGATAAGAAAAGATCTTTTGAACATCTTATCCATTATGATTACATCTTCTGTTTAACAATTCATTAAAAAAATGAAAATGAGCACACAAACTATTTCGAAGGGGTTTTTAGCTCCCCTCCCCTTGATATGTAATAAAGACCATCAAAGACTAGAAAGACTATTCAAATGTTGATTACATGAAGGACACATAATGACCACTGAAAAGAAAGACAGAAAAAAAGAAAAGAAGCAGAAGAAAAAAGTACTTTTGGGGAACTCTTTGGGGCATGAGGCACAAAGAAATTGCATATGCAGAGTTGTTTTAACATGTTGATTTAGAACATTCTGAATTTCTTGTATACATGTAACTCATTTGAGCATATTCAGAAAGTCAGATATGTCCAAGACGCATTTGAGTCACTGTAAGTATAGAATAAGAGGTATGCATATACGTAATTTGGCTGCAATGAGTCCAGTTCCCCTGGAATGTTTTGGAACTGGTATGAACACATCAGTGAAGTGAAAACTATACAGCAGATCTCCCATAAACTGTGTCAAAACTAATACTCCCCTGGCAGAACAAAGGTCCTTACTAGCAAACAAACCTGCAGAAGAACTGCCCGGTTAGAGCATGGCTTAGTTAGACTCTCCAGAAATATTCTTATCCAATATTTTGCTAAAAAGAAACTTTCAGAAGTTTGTACTACCTTTGCACTCCTTCTTGCATATACATCCTATTCATATCCTAGTCAATGATATAAAAGGCTTCTGTGTTTTCCGTGCAACAAAAATAGATGTTTTCTGGCTTCTTAGTAAAAAACAGCCCATTATGAAAAAACTTGCAATTTCATTTTTCACCTTTGTAGTCCATTAACTGTAATAGTTTTTAATGTACTTTAAGCATTCTTGAGCCTCTTGGGCTGAGTGAAAAGACACGCCAACAACCAGAGTGTCTAAAGGTTATTTTGGTGATACCAGCTTTCTCAAACCTTTCATTTAGTGGATCTTTATATTATCCATCATAGGTTACAAATTCGACTGCTATCTGTTTAGAGTTTGATGAGTATTTAAAGCTCAAATCAAGATTGCTTTCACAATGTGCTAGATGATATATAAATACATAGCCTGAACTCACTATCTTAAGGAATTACAATCTAATATATTATAATTTAATATGTAATATTTAAGAAGAATGTAGACCTGTAAACACGTTAACTGTAAATATTTTTTGCATATAGATACCCATCAAGTTCTGTTTATACTGTTCTTGTTACATTAAAATGGAATATTCAGTAAAAGAAACATATTGTGTAAGTATATCTGTGTGCACGTATGTATACACAAATGAAAACCAACAGATAAAAGTATCTCAACACAAGCAGTTGGACAGCAGAACTGTGAATGAAACTTCCTCTGTAGGTCAACTGGTAACAACTCTCTTCAAAAAAGGGCTTTCTCAGAGAACTAGCCAAAATAATACAGCCCAGAAACAGAATTTAAGCAAAGTTCCAGATCGCTTGTTTGCTGACTTTGCTAGAGGACAGCTCAGACAGAAGAGAATCGTCGTCGATGCTAAAACTTCCTTTGAGGCTTTCATATTTATAAAAGCATACTCATATGTGTTTCTATATTTATTAAGGTGAATAAGCAAGCTTGATATATATTTGCACTATGTATAGATTATAAAATAACTTACTGCTGATAATGCGGAATGAATATCTAACTATATAGGATGACATACTTAAACCATTAGTTCCCTTTTTGATGCATGACTGCTAACAGGAAATTACAATTCTAACTATAACTTTGGAATCTTTAAATTATTTTTGATTTTGCACTAAGGATATTTTGGAATTTTAATATTCTATTTTATAAGATATTAGCCAGAGGTCTAAGATTGCTCACATCTCTACAGGGGAACATAAAATAAAAACAGAGAGAAAAACTGGGACTTCTTAATATGTGGATTTGATAAAGTTATACTTTAATTGCTGCTATCATAGTAGTCAAGAAGCAGTTATTGTTGATTATCTGAAAATTACTTAAGAAATTTCCATTAATATCGTAGCTTAAAAGCTTTTCTGGAAGAAATAGTTTAGCTTCTTTTGTGAACATGGTGAATATTTTATATTTTGTTATAGAAAACAGCATGCACATTTTCAACAAGAGAATGTCCTTCCCATAACACCTCAAATAACATATTCAATTTAAAATGTAAGCATGACATTCAGGCTTCATTTGCTGTTGGTGTCAATCTAAAAAAATATAAATTGATGCAGTCAGAAAATTCTAATCTGATGCCCTAGGGCCAGATCCAATAAAACACTTAGGCATCTAAATTTGGTGTTAAAGCAACTAACTTTTAGGTGTTTGTCCCCTAAAAGGGAATCTTGGGCTGAAGTGAACTGGATCTTACATTCCTATATAGTGTATAGGGTAGGTATTGCCAGGCAGGTACCAGTTAGGGGGTATTATGAGCATCCACTGCCTCCAACGTCACTTAACTTTACCCAAACCAGGTACTGCAAATTGGGATCTAATGAAGTCAACAAGTAGAACTGCAGATTGTCTAAAGGAAATCATATGGAACTAGTAAACAGATAAAATATGCCAACAGGACTGAGCTATAAATTCCACCTTGCAGACCCCATATGACCAGAGTCTGGGTCATAAGGGCAAAGGGACGACGGAAAAATATATTTCCCTCTTTTACACATAGCAGAGTGATTTGGGATGGCGCCCAGGAAGTTCAGTTCTCTCTTCTGCCTACAAGGAATTAGGATCCGCATCTCCAAGCGGTATGTAATTAACTTTTCAAGCCATTGATTATTTTGAACTCTTCAGATCAGTGAGTAAGAAGAGGACCAGGATTCAGCAGCCTAGTCCTTAGGTTCTCCCGCTATTTCTAGATTTAACAGACGACACTGACGAAGAGCTGAATGAGTATTCAGCCTCATAGAAAACATCAAAAATACACTTATCACAACTTCAGAATGGCAGACCTGCAGGACCTCAGATAACAGCTGAGCAGGATAAGTGACAAAATATACCTCACCAAAACTGAGGGACTATCTAGAGCAAACTCTTTGAGTCACAGGAACTTTACTTCACCTGAAAAGACTCAGAGCCTTAATTTTAATGTAAAAAACTGAATGGATCTTTTCTAATATGACGCTTATACTTCATGTAAGTCCTTCTTGCAAAATCTGATCTAATAAAACCACATGTGCATCATCAAATAGTCTATAATTACAGGTTACAAAATTAGATACTTGGTTTTGATGATGGTTGTCAAGTACTTGAACTAACATTGTGTACTTGAACTTATTCCCTTCTTCCTAGGATCATTTGCAGTTCTACAGCCTGCTTTCAGTAAATTTGGGAAATCTGTTATACTCTAATAAGGAAAAAGTCCTGGAAATGTAGGATAATTAACTTCTCCAGTTATACAGATAACGACATCTTGAGTTATGTATGAACTGTGGGGCAGAAGTGCTCTGCAGTGTCTCCTGCAGTCCCCTTGAGTCCAGACTAGGAACCTGGCTGGACCACAACATAATCCTTTGCAAATCTGAGTTTTCTTCTCATGGAACCCAGGGAGTGGGTGGAACTTCAGATGTGTACATTGGGTCTTGCCCCAACATGAAGCTAGGACGTGGCCAAGTTGAACATCTGGAGTCAGCAGCTGGAAAATGTTCCCAACACCCACGGTTTGCACACGATCTTTGAGAACAGAAACTCTTCCTGTTTTCCTGCAACAAATATCAACCCAGAGCCCGATGCAAACTTTCCAGTTTTAATAGGCAGCAAATCAGATACATAGAACCTAATTTAATCCTTGGTGGGATAATGACAACCTGACTCCAATGGAAGCTGAGGTCACTCAAGGCTGCGCACACCAGAACCTGAGAACAGATTTTGAACACAGCCTAAGGGCAAATAAAAGAAAATCCAAACAAAACGGCACAAGAGATTTCCTGGTAGTTTAAACCACCCCAGTAAAAAAAATTCTTGCCACCTATAATGATTCTGGTCGAATTTTAAATAGAAATGCATATAATCTTCGAAAGACTGGGTACCCTCAAACTGGTATTGAGTTCGCAAGTGGTGAAGGACTGTTTCTAAATACATTGCACTATGTTGAGTGGACTGGGTAAATTAGCTCCTTTCTTTTGCGTTTATAATAGATAAATGGTATTTTCTCTCCTGTATCCAACTCATAGATCAGGTTATACATATGATTCACCTCTCTGACATATGCTAAGTCTTTTCAAAATCTGGTATGTTGATCAGTTGTCTCTGTTATAACTTCGCCTCTTTGAATTCTCTGTTGACTGTAAATAAATTTTCCCTGAGCTCAGATCACTTCAGAGGTCTTTGGTTTTCATTTTTTTTAATGGAAGAAGGGAAAAGAAGAGAAAAAACAGGGCCTTCTTTACCAGGTTGGATCTCCCAGGTTCTCCCAGGTTCTCCCAGGTTCTCCCAGGTTCAATTTAAAGCCATTTCAGTTGCAGCTGATAGATTTCTGCCAACAAAAGTGGCTTAGAAGAAAACACAATAATGTTTAAATGTTTCATGATACTTATTCAAAATTTCTGTTTTCCACTCTTTCTTTTTCTTTTGAATCAGATGATGAAGGTAATGGGGTTTCAACAATAAGAGTACCACCACCTACATATGTTTGTTTCCATCTTTAAATGTGATCGCTTTCTGACTGATTTGCAGTGGTGAGCAACAGTTCGGGAATCTGATTGCAAGCTCACAGTGACAGAAGTAGATAATTACTATCTCCACAAATATCTCTAAGTTAAATCACTTGTTTTAATACAGATTAGATTAGTATTAAAGTTACAAGATTGGTATGTGAGACATGATAAATGTAGTCATGACAGAAAACAATTTTTAATTTAGTATACCCTATCAATCTAGATAGCCCATGAATATTTACCATTAATCCAGTAGGTTGGAACAGAGGGGGAAAAAAGAACAAGAAATAGAAGGTTTGACCTAAACAAGGACTGAGGAAAAAAGAGAATTCTCAGCAGTTTTACTGAGAGCATTTCTTGCAAAAACGTGAACTGGCAACAGATTGGAAAATACATTTGGGGTACCATTATAAACAAAGCTTTCAAAAAGACGGAATGGCATGAGAAAATAGTAGCAATTGTTAATATGTACTTCTCTTTGCAGGATTTACCAGTCTGATTACACTTAAACGAGTAACTCCAAAGGCTGAAATAAAATCATTTATGGAAATTCAAAACAAACCTATTTGATCACATCATACTTCACAGCGGGGATACAATTTGCAGGGGCTGAGTGAGGGCACAGTATAAGCTAAAACAGGTTGTGTGTGCAATGAACCAAACTAAATGGTTTATATAAAAGAAATGTTGTTTCCATTAATTTTTCTGGTAATCCTATTAAAAATGCCACCTGTCCAGAATAGAATTGTCCAGATTTTAATTCTTTTTCATATCTCAGTGTTCAAACACAAGGCAGTGAAGGTATCGTAGCTATTAAAATATGGCACAAAATGTCTTATTCTGGAATCTTCATTACTGCAGCAGTTTCTCTGGCTCTGTTTCAATGTCTGGCTATCATACCTTTTACTTTTCCTCGTATTGTGCTCAAAGAACTGATTTTTCTGATAAGCCCAAGGAATATTTTTTAAAGGATATGTCATATTACTAACCTCTCTTTCATGAAAATGTTTCTAGTCCGTAACAGTTACAATTCACATATATTAAGTAAACATAACACATGGAAATTCCACCACCACCCCTCCAAAATCCCCTATAACAACCCTGAACAGGAACTTAACTTTGAATACCAACAGAGATGAAATGGTGTCATAATCAGCATAAGTGCATATGGACTATTCACCTAGATCAAACACTTTGGTCATACACTCAATTAAATTTAAATCCCATTATATAATGTGTACCAGCCTCATTTTATGCAATTCCCTAATTTAATGGCTTGGTATTAGCCTTTTTCTTTTTTGCACACATGGACTAATTTTCACGGTGCTCAGTCCCTTTGGGAAGTAGGTCATTAAAGTCAACTGGATGGAGACAGAAAGTTAATACCTAAACAGTGTTGTATAAGGGCCAGAGACACAATAGTAATATAAAACTGGTTTTCACTCATCCCTCTCTGTAATATTTAAGCTCCTCCCTCATATAAATATTCTTCATTAATCTCAAGGACCACAAAGTAGAAGAATCAAGAAATCTATCAGCCTGTTATATAATTTGTGAAACAATAAAAAATAAAAACAAAACATCCCAATTAAAAAAAATGAAAAACAATTATAATACTATTTAGCTGTTGAGACAGTACTTGTTTGACACTGAAATAGTAAAATCATAATATTCATATTACCTTTCTCAATGTGTATTCTTTTTGTCTCATGTCCCACGTCATGACCAGCCAGATCACCCTCCTTAGGTCCAGGCAGGACATTAGGTGACAAACCCATCAGCATTTGGTTCATAGATAGCCCGTTCTGATGGACAGCTGCTAGACACAAGCGCAGGCAGAAAGAAAATGAGCCGTCACATTAACAATACACTTTTGTGCTTATTTTATATCATCTTCCTCTTAATTATACAAGAATTCTAACAATCACAAAGTTACTTAATTAGTGCTATCAGTATCCACACAGCGGGAGTTTCTTCCTGTTACTTCTGGTTTAAAATAATTAATTTTAAAAAGAAGAATTCAGTATCTTTGAACGAAGTTGGATATTTGCAAACATTTTCTTGCTTATTTAACAAGAACTGAAAGGCAAAATGAAGCAAACCAAAAAAGAATAGAAGGTTCTACTTGAGATACCGATTTATTTTTTTAAGAAGTTAATCGTACAAAAGCTCTTGTTTATTAGCATTCCTAATATGCAGTCTCTAACTTTTTTAAATGAAGCATTGTGGCCTTCTAGGTGATAAACACGGTTTTTCAAAATACACTGTGCAACAGCAGAATTGCTTATTTGCTCATCAGATAGCTTGAAAAACCAGAAAGAGCTATCACCAGAAAGCTCTTTCCAGCAGTTCTCAAACAGACCTTCATGAGTCTCAAACACACCTCATAAACCCATATAAGGTAGTTCATACATATTTGCAAGAGGCTTATGCCAGTTCCGTCAAAGCATTTTTTCATATGGAATCCATATTTCTGTAGTAGTCAACTTACTCTTGCTGGCACCACAAAAGCAGACGTGCATCAGGTGTGATGTTACCAAATCAGATAGGAGAGAAAAGTTATTTCATAAATAAACAAGTTACTGTAGTGATCCAGTATTTAAGGAACTCTGTTACGTTCACGTGGGAAGAAATAATGGGCAAGGGTCCCACTCCTCTCTCTCTCCTGATAAGTAAGCAGAGTAAGCTGAACAGTACCATTTCTTAAAACAAAAAACCCTGTCATTCCTTAGCAAAACCAGTAAGTATCTCTCAATTTACCTTTTTTTTTTTTTTATTTAGAGAACAATGGAAAACGTCTTCAATGGTTGTAAAAAAATATACTATTCAATCAATTAAAAAAAAAAATAAAAATTCAGGGTTGTGAGGTTTGTTCCCAGAACTTTACATATGAACTCATAAAAACCTGGGGAAATAGACAGGTCACAGTATATGGGATGCCAGTTTAATCTGCACTCTGAATCGTCCAAGTGATAAGAAAACAGAATTTTCAGCTTGTCATGGTCAGGCCTCATTTATTTTCTTTGCTAAGTCATTTTTCATCACATAGTAATGAAAGATCTTTCATCTGAAGGTCAACGAGGAGTCAGCTTCCTGAGTCTGCGGAGAGCCTGAAAGGAAGCAGTCTAAAAGACACACGTGCTGCATCTGATCAACGCGACTACGTGTTTCATACAGCTATTTCATGGCCTTCTATCTGCATGCCAAATCCTCCAGTTTCACCTCCTGACAAATGCCACTGTGGAAAGATGCCTTAAAAGCATAAAAACCTGCAATGGAGCAATAATAAAAGGAATGGACAAGTGTAATATGAATTTAAGTAAATATGCATAAAATAATACGTGTTTTAAACGTTAATTTCCAGGCAGTTGCACTGGAATATCATAGAATTCAGGGTCTTTGCCATGTAATTTACATCCTCTATGGAGACTTGATAAAAATGGTATCACTCTGAGACACCATGGTATAATTTCACTCTGCCCCTTGTGAGCTATGAGGTGATAATACTCTCTGTATTATACTTCTCACCATTACGAATTTTTCTATTTAAAAAAAGTGTAAAGTATGCCCATTTTTAAATTGATTTAACCTAATTCTTCTCTTTACCAAGCAATTCTGCCATGTAAAATGTTGCTTATGAAGTCAGATTCAATTTAGAAGTCAAACCAGAATAGCCAGATTAAATAAAACTCAGTTCCTTTAAAAAATGTTTACACTATATGTTCAGTTCTAAAAACTAATCTAGCAAATTGCTTCCCGGCTGCAAATCTGTATTTCATAGCTCGTATCTTTATGTTTAATATGACATGATGGCAGTTTATATCAGTACCTGTTAATGTAGTATCAGATATTATGATACTGTAAACTGGGGAACATAATGTTGGGAGATAGTTATTGCAGCTGAACTTCCGAACATGATACATATGAGATCTATTTAAGACGAGGGCATTTTGATTAGAAAAACCAGCTGCACCTAATCAAATTTAAAGTGGTGACAAGGAGAAGAATGTGACCTACGGATTCTGTCTGAAGAGCTCTCGGTCCGTGCAGGAGAGCTGGACACACTGCTGCTTCGATGAGAGGATGGATGGCTGCCAGGTCTTCGGCCCTCTTCAAGAGAAGGAGCAGGAGAAGGGCTGTCTGGAACACGTTCCTAGACCCCAGGAAAAAACAATTGCAAAAAAAGGCAATGTTAAACTAAACCTCTGTGGTTTCCAAACATCAGTTCCCTAAACACTACCTCCCTCCTAAATCACAACCTATTCTTTCCTCTGTTGAGGCGTCCAGCATTTGCAGAGTATTCTCAAAGGAAACATAGCAATTTTAGGACACGAGACCTTATGGTTTAGTATGCATTGTGAGCGCTGCTCATCCCATCAGGCTTTTAAACTGCCTTCTGGACTGCTTATAAAAATAAGGTTTTTGTTTTGCTTTTGAGTGTTGTTTTTTCTGCCTTCTATAGGCATGCTGTTGAACTGGAAATGTACATTTTGTTTACTAGCTTATAGACCTTAGCCTTACCTAAAGACCAGAGACTGTTCGTTTAGCTTATACTGAATTTTACTCCACATTTTAATTTTAAAAGGGCTTCTTGAGCAATGAGATCTTACAGAACTGCTCTGGATCATAAAGAAAATATAATCTCTCCACTGAACCTACGTTGGTAATGTGGCTGACAGTCCAAATGTCTGTTTATATCATGGAGCACAAAACCTAGAATAAACCACATTTTTTGGAAAAGTGTGGCTATATCACTACTTAAAGATGGGGAAAAACACCCATTCACATTTTTCTGTCCAGGGAGAAGCTTGGCATGGTAGCCAGGAGGAGCTATAATGTATGTCAAGATGTTCCTTGATTTTGAAATTTTGAGCACGAGGACTGTGATGGTTTGAACCACACCTCTGCTATGTGAGAACCGTCAATATGTAGCAGATAGATATATCTGATATTTACACAGAACTTTGACAGAAACAGTAAAAAAAGGGAGCTGACTGTGGAATAGTCCTTTCTAGAAAATTCTCTGTCTTGCCCTGCAGTTTCCTCTTTATTGCTAACAGCTCCCAAGACTCTATGTCATTGCTAAAATACGTGTGAGTTAGGTTGGTTTGGTCGAATAGTGATAAAAGTAAATAGTTCCTATAAGGGAAATCTATTGGGGGGACTGAAAATGGTAGACTACGGGAGTTTTGGTTGTGGGATTTTTTTTTTCCTTTTGATAATTGAAATCCTGGCCCTAATGAAAAAGAAAAAAAAAAAAACCAAGCAAAAACAACAAACAAGCAAACAACTGTGTACATTCAACTCACTAAAAGCTTTCGGTAATGAAATAATACAGTTAGTATGCGTTTAATAATACATATGAAAACTATGCTGTAAATGCCTAAAAGTTTTCCTGAAAAGAGCATGACATTCCCCACTCCACAAATTGCTTTTGCAGCAGTCATTACTTTTCACGCACAGTAGCTAGATGAATATTTAGTTGAATGCATTGCTATGAAACTTAGCAACATGACCAACTATAGTCATCAATAGATTTTTTTCCAGGTAAGCTTTATAATAAATATTTGCTAAACTTGAGATTCTGATTGCAAAGGGATTCAATGGGCCTATTGATGGAGTGGGAGAAGACCTTTCAGAGCAGTGTTTCAAGACATTTAAGTGGATTCCACTTTAATAGTCTCGGGTTTTTAAGTCAAAAACATTGATGAGGATAGTTTAACTGCATCATAGCTCTAGGCTTATTATGACTTTGATTGTGTTTATATGTCCATGAACTGGGTATTCAAGAGGAGGATTATAATGCAGATGTTTTCAGAATGTAGAAGATTTATTTCTTTAGATTTAGGAGGATTTAAGCATGCACAGCGTACAGATTTGGTATAAATTGGAACACGCTACATTTAATCATTCATTTAATATATAATTTCACTGTTTGGCATACAATGTATTGTTCTTAGAAGGGTTTCATTAAAATGAAATCCAGTGAGCACATAAGATTTGAATACAGAGCTGCAGAGTAAATTAATTTATTTAAACAGCTTAATTTGTTTATCCTATTTATTTATGTGCGCTTTTACAGCACGTATTATGAGATGGAGAGAGCAAAAGGAATGCACAGGACAACAAAATATAATTACTGCACAAACAAAAAAGGTAATGAGTTTTATTCACATCTAATATGACATAGCAGACAAACTCTATGAGAAAACTATATATACTGGCTTTATCAATTCATTTGTAAAACACCCTTTAACCCCAACAAAACATGGAATTGAACTACGCAGAAATGGAAAAGAAATTAATTTAATACCTTAACTCATTTTTTCTATCCTTGCTTCATAATTCCACAATCAATAATATAGTCTATAGCAATTTTTTGTCTTTATCAAAACTAGCTGCAATAATAAATGAAAATGCTACTAATAATAAATTGAAATACTCTGTACCTCTAAAAAGTCATAGTGATAAACTAATGGTGCTGGAATATCAATATAAGTTGTCTTCCTTACTAGAGATTTTGTGTAGAAAAGATGGATTTTGTCTGTGGTAAAATATTAACTTTACATTTAGACTTCACTTTAAAATTTTTCAAGAAAGGAAATGTGCAAAAATCTGTTCAGTAAATACCTCAGATGATCGGAGCTATTTTGTAACTTCTGCAAAACGCCACTTATGTACAAGTAAGTCTACATGACACAGCAGAGAAACAGAATTTACTGCGTTATAAACCTGGCAATACAGATCACCTAGGAATAGTGTCCACTGTCCACTATTTTCCCTAAAACTTGTCCACTCCCAGGAAAAACTCAATTCCACTTAATTAAAGGTATCTCTGGAGAAACTGGTGTTGACTTGTACTGTAATTAGTCTTGTTGTCTCCCAATATAAAAATAAACAAGTAAATAAATAGAATGTGAATGACTGCTTTGCTAAAATTAAGTATGAGGAAACTGTGTAGGGTTCAGTTTGAAATCAACATATCTGAATTTAAGTAGTTAAATGCAGTTTTGACACACGAGCTGGAGATGAAACTTCAGACACCTGTATCTCGGATGTCATATGAAGTGGCCCACCTTGGAGGTAAGTGGCTCCCATTTCCGCCAATTGAGATATAGACAATAAAGTCAATGAAGCCTCCTCCAAAACCAGATACCTACGGCTCAATTCAGCTGCTCATATTTGAGCCACTGAAGCGTTTTGAGATGTCCACACCAAGTTGACAGAGAGGACCTACAAAAGATCTGCTGCCTTTTGGACTGGCAGCAAAATGCCAAAAACATTGTCCTTGCCTTACTGGCCGATAAGCTGAACCGCTCCCAAAACTCTACTGACAATATTTACTAGAAAACAAGAAATACAGAATTATTTATCACTTCTAAAACATGACCCTCACTAGCCACCTTTTTTCTCCATTTTTTTGCATCCCTATTTGTTTCTACAGGTGCTCACTCATAAGTAAAAGGTAGTGTGTAAAATTTAGGGCATATGTAGCTATCTAACACATGGTTGACAAGCTTTTCAAAATTGGTAAGACTCTCAATTAGGCATCAGAACCAGAGGCTATATTAAGCAATGGACAACACACTCTTAAGGCTCATATTTGGAGCATTTCTTGTCTTGGTGCTCTTTACAATCTGATCCAAATCATGAATTGTAAGCATTTAAGAATCTGACATTTAACTCCCCTAAAAATGCTGCTACCATATATGAAATTTTGCCTTTAGGGAGATACAACGCAATTTCCTTTACTCCTACTCCACTGACATCACAAGTTACACACCCTCAATATAAAGTCCATTTCATAAATAACAGAATTGTTCTTGTGACACTGGGCTTTTTTTTTATTATTATTATTTTGTAAAAACAGGTAAAAGATTTTAACGGTCAGAGATTTTAACATGTGAGATAGAAGTTGTCTCTAGAATTAGAAACCCCTCCAATTTTGTTCCAGAATCCCACATATCACTCACAGCATAACACTGTCTCCGTCTCTCCAAGTAAAACAGAAGTTTCTTGATGGACTTATAAACATTTTTCTACATTTTTCGAACAGCTCTCTGCATAGATACAAAGATCATACTGTAAAGTCTCATTCCAAAAGTTCCTTTTAAGTAACTTCCTATTAAGATTTATCAGTAATGGTATCCAGAACACCATAAATACTTTCTTCCCTGTATTATATATATCTTTTTCCTCTTACTGGGTCACAAAGGCAGTTATTCATTATTAACCTCTTTTTTTAGCCTCTTTCTGCTCCAGTAGCATGTTTTTGTTGTATGAAAAGTGCCTCATTACCAAAAGTCTTCCTCAAAAACCTACCAAAACATAAACTTGATGGAGTTTAGCTGTTGGTCCCTATATCACTACCCACGAGAACACCTTTCAGGTAATATATGTAAGACTAATCCTCCTGCTCCTAAAAAGGTAGACAAAGAAGTGATATCGTCTAGGTTCTCACCACCTCAGTCTTTCCGCAAACATTCCTCATTCTTCTCCATTCCTGTTCCTTAGTGATAAAATTCCAGAATTATTCTGACAAAATTTGAATATGCCTATTTCCAATAACCAACTGGTTTTGCATACACAGCTTCATGACCTTCATATTTCTCTCCTACAGGTATTTTCAGTCTCAGCTTTTTCCTTTGTTCTAGTTTGCTTCTCCATAAGACTTACCTCGTGGGCTTAGTCACCCTTTAATTTTAGTCATGGACTGAGTTCTAGACATGCAACTAAGTCTAGCTGCAGAAGTACATCGCTGTTAAAACCAGTCAGCTGTCTTGATGCTCTCCAGCGTTGAACAAACTCCTTTAAGGATGTTTGTGCTTTAGGTCATTGAACTGCAGAGGATAAAATCACTTATTTTCAGTGTCATACTTTTGAATAGTTTAGGTAACTTCATACTGGGGAAAGGATATGTGACATGCATTTTCATACATTGTTAATATAAAAAAAAATAAAAAAGCTTTTAAATCAGGAGTAGTTCACAATATGCCTACCTTTCTGGGAAGGCACCTGGCTTCCAATCTTTTTTTTTTCTGGTAAAATTGTAATACTCTTTCACAATGACCAAAACACAGACTTCTTACCCTTCAGTTCCTTACTGACCTATTTTTTGTGTGAGCAGTATTCCTGGAATGGCTTCCTTGTAAAATGGCATGCTTATTTGACATGGTATTAGTTGAATGAGTAAAAGAAATTAATTACTTCAGTATCTTTTGTATTCCTTGAAAACAGGATATTTTGCTTTTACAGGTTCATTTTTCCTTCAGCCTTAGCCTCAAATGCTGAGACTCCAAATTAACATTTATTCCTAAGAATTACAAGATGAATTTGGCAATTAATTATTTCCTAACTTCCTCAATCACTACTATAAAATGTATGTTATCAAACTGACTAAATGCTATAAATTTTCATTTCTATTTCCTTATTAGCACAGTATTACTAGCTTGCAAAAAATCTTGCTAACTTCTCGCTGATGCACGTCATCATTCTCATCTTGTTCTTTCTTACAGGCATGCTTCTAATCCCAATCAACATTCAGGAGTTCAAATGTTTTGTGTTGTCATTCCTTGCACTATTGTTTTAAATAGTGGATCTATTTCTTACAAAGAACATAATCCATGATATTTACATAAGACTTTCTTTCTGTCTTTGTGAGTATCTTAAACTTATTTACCTTTTGGAGCAATTTAACTTAATTTTATTTCTGTTTTACCTCTGCAATTTTTCATTGATTCTACCATGCTGTTCCCATCACAAGAATACTGATAATTGCCAACACAAAATGTAGACAGAGATCGACAGACAAAAAGACTATGGATTTGCTTGATTTTTCTTGCTCTGTTTACTGTAGGGTTATTGGGAATATCAGCAGCAGACAACTGCCAGGAAGTCAAAACTGGAGACTCCCAAGTAATCCTTTAACATGATGAAACTAGAGCACTGTCCAAGGCGTTGACAGTTTGGAATCATGATGAAGCAGGATCGTTCCTGGCAGTGCCACAGAGCCTCATAGTACAAAATTCTGTATTTTGTGGATTTTAATAAAAATGTTCTGAAAACTATTTTGGACCTCCTTATTTTTTGAGTGTATCCTTTCAATTGAATTTATAATTTATACTTTGCCTTGGACATGTATGTTTGGACTAACAAACAAAATATTCTTCAAAGGCGTACAAAAACCCCCATGCAACGTGCAAAAAACCTCTTCATAGACATGCGAAAAACCTCTTCAAATTGAACTAGCAATTTCTTATTGGAAAGTTGGACAGACTTCTGCTTTTTTATTTTTTTCTCTCCTCTTTTGAAAATCTAATCTTACTTGAAAAGCAACCATTCAAGCTTAAGAAGCAGCCGTGGGAATTCACCCCTCAAAGTCAATCCAAATAGTACACCCAGCCAAAAACCAAGAATTCATGTGACTAAATGTAGTTGTCTACAGTACAAATGTCTACATCTGAGCTAGTCACCCTAGGCTCATTTTTTACCCATACATTTATGTTTCCAAAGTACAATTCACCTCACTCTAAAGTAGCAATCTAAAATAGGTCCAATGAATTATGCCCTAGAAGACAGCAAAATGAATCCCATCCATTGTACCTGGCCTCATGGCCATTTTGTATCAAATTAATCTTACACCACATACATAGTTTCCTGTTACACATGTGAATATGCAAATTGTCCAACAGAAAAATTTGTACTACCTTCTTTCTGTCATGTGCTATCTGTAGATATCTATTTTACATTCCACAAATTAATTCATATGAGCATATGGGTGCTATTAGCTTTAAACTGCACCTCAGGAACACTCATGTTAAAACAAATAATAGGATCCCATATTATTTTAAAAAAAGACATTATTCTTAGTTACAACTTAACAACCATCCTCTAAGTTTATTATTAAAAAACTGCATTAAAAATTAAAATAAAGAATTTTAATCATATAGATAGAACTAATTAATGAGGTGGGAAATAATGTCCTCCAATATAAAGATGATTAAGCCATAATGAAGGAGTTCAGCTACACTTTGACCTAAGATTTTCCTACGCTAAAGGAAGAAACAGAAGTGTGTGTGCATATACATACTTATATTAACATAAATACACAAAAAAAAAAAAAAAGGTTATTCTGACTAACCTAGAGATTTTTTCTGTTATGTGCAAGTTCATACAAATAGTTTTAAGATACCACATTTTCTGCAGTCACGATAAAAAGAAAAAGAAATATTCATTTGGTTTATAATATACCTCAAACTTTATAGGTATATCATAATTTTCATGTTTGCTTTCCCAATATGTAAAAGCAGATGTTTTAGGAACTGATAGATAGTCTTATTTTTATTCTAGAATATTTATTGTAATTGCTTTTTACTATTTACATGTTTTATATTAAATCAAATTTCTCCTTATACAAAAAAGAAAACTTGATTTTACTTCATGTATCAGATAATGAGGAAACAAAAGTAGTTTCACTGTTCATGCACTTGTGTATAGTATATTTTTTGATGCATTCAAGAAAATAACTTTGAAGTAATGTCAAAATTTCTGGTTTGAATGCACAAACGTCTCTAGAAATAAAAGGTTATCTGAAAAGGCAGGTGTTTTTCAGGTTAGGCATCCAAAAAGCGCATTTCTGCCAATTTTGGATGTAATTTATTTTGTTCTCCTTCCGTTTCTGTAAAATGGGTACAGTATACCCAGCTTCATAGGAGTTGTGCAAATAAGTATCTACCTCTGTTTGCATAATACTTTTCCTGTAAGGCACAGAAAACTTTTGCATTCAACACAGGATTCAGATAACATAAGTTACATAAGACTGGGCCGGACCCTGATCTAAAAAAATTCAAATGTGGAATAACTATTCACTGAACGAGGGAGGAGTTCTGCAAAAAACACAATATGTGATGGTGAAATTAAAATTGCACAGTGCTATATGGATGGAATGCTGTCACATTAAGGTTGTAGAGGCATTCTGGTATTTCCTAATGTTAGTCTTATGTCTTTTGAAATTCAGTCATGGTCCTATAACATAGGCTTTAGATGTAATTTTACTCAATGAGTGAAGACAGGCACATCTAAAGATTTTACAGTAACACCTGATATATTGACAATTCTGGCAGTTTTCTCAAGTTTATAGTACAGGAAAATTCTCCTTCATTGTAATAGCAGCAAAGTGGAAGTTTTTCTATCCAGAATGTCTAACTGGACTTTCAAGGAGCTTCCTATGGCCCCTGTCTTTACAGGACAGTATGCCAGCCGATTCCGAAACGTAATTTATCTAATCCTATAAAAAAAGTCATGATTTTGTAACTGGAAAAGAAGTTATCAGTAAACTCTTCTACACTGAGACATCTTACGATGGCCAATACCTTTTGGTATTAAAAGTCTGCACTGAATTCAAGGCTGCTCACACAGCAGTTACAAAAAACTTAAACTGAAGTTTCTACAGTCCCTTTCTTTGCTGCCCACCCCTTTCTTCCTCATTTTTCTCTTACAGTCCGTTTCCTTTCAGGTCCACTCTCTGAACTTGTTCACCACCACTGTGACATGAGACATTTAAACGTACTCTGTTCCATCATCTCTGTATGGCCATGTCATACTTCTTCTTTTTGGCTATTATTTGGACTTGTTGACAATAATTTTAGGTGGAAAATATGGGAACATTAAATTATATCAGTAGGAACACACATATATTGCCAATGAAAAATGAAAAAGTGGATGAGTGTTAAAATAAAATTTCACGTCAGAATAGACCAATAAACAGATCATTAAAAAAAGAAAAATAACCTGTCAGCAGCTACCTTGGTTAAATAAATTACTAGTAAATTTCTGCTATTGGATAACGGGAAGATAGAACCTTATAAACAAGTATAATGCAACCACTGCTGTGGAACATTTGGAGAATTAGCAAAATTTAGTTTCATGTATTTAATATGCAAGGGAAAACTACTGTGTCACTGATCACTTTTTCAGCTGAAGGTATTGGTTACTTCTGCTTTATTCTTAATTCTTTCTATAAGCATTAGTAACATTATATGGATAAAGTGCAATTTCTGATTCTGGCATGCTGCTTTGTTCTAAATATTACGACGTAGAATTATTTCAAGTGGCTATTAATATGAGGTATGTCCTTTATATTTTCATACATCTTTCTGTTGAGTGAAAAAAACTGCTGTTGTGAAACTGCTAACAAGCTGAGCCTTTGAAACCATGGGCAGGTGATGAAAGCCACCTCATGTCTAAAGCATCCCCAGGTCACAGCTGTCACACTCACTGCAATTCATTGCTGTCACAATCTGCTGTCCCTGCTTGCTGTTGCTCTCCTCTTATTCATCCAACTCATATATCTAAACATTCCATTACAAAAAGACATCTAATGTCCGTCTCATGTTCGAAAGGGCACAACACTCTCCTGAAATATAATTCTGAAGATTTTAGAGCTCAGAGTTCACTGCCAAAACGAAGGCGTTGCTTTGCAAGGCTTCCCTTGTAATTTTGTCTTTGTCTCATCTCCTGAACGTAGCAGGATAAAATGTTTCGTTAGTACATGATCTCAGCTTTATTCCAACTTCTTATCATGAAGAAATGAAATATTGCCCAGTAATAGAAAGGCATTTGAAGCTTTGTGAGTTTAAAGATAACAGCACTAACTGTGAACTCAGTGAATTGGAAGGAAAGGTCAGCAAGTCATCTACTGTGGCACTATTCACAAAGGCAATTCTTCTAACCAATGAACCAGGTTGTTTATAATCTGAAGACTCAGATTTTCTAAGACTTAATTTTGTTCTTTGTTACTTAATTAGATAAGGTTACCATTGATTTACTTTTCAGAGTAGAAATTTCTCATACATCTCCTACCTTTCAAGCAGAGTTTAAATTTGTAAACATCCTGTACTCTAATTTTAAATCTGTGCTGCCATTTCAGGTTACAACTATGAACTCCAAGATGAGTGATCCACTAACTTTTCAAATCTGCTTGTGGAAACATTGTCACTGAGGAAAAACATTTAAGTAAAATTAGGGTTAAAAAATGAGCCAGAAGATAATGAAAACAAAACCAAAAAGTCTAAAAAATGTAGCAGAAAAGGAAAGGAAGACATGATTCTAATAACAAACAGTTTTGGGAAAGAGAGCAACTGCACTATTTATCCATTCCTGTAAAAATAAAGAAAAAGGAGGTTTGACCTTCTCACTTACATCTATTCTCCAAGATATTTATTTTGGTTATAGTATAAGTTATTCATAATCTTTATATTGCCAATGCAAGGTTCAAAAAGTATGCTGATTAGAGAGTTCCCTGCTCAGCTACTCAGTTCAATGGACGCTAAAATCACAGCCTCTGACTACGCCTAGTGAGAAACAGGTAAATTTCTAGTGACATTACGTCTGTGCTCTGGGAAGAAAATCCCCCTAACGATGACCTCATGCTTTTATGTTGCTGGGGTTTATGTTTCAATCCTGTTCAGTATTAAAAAATAGGAACATAATTACTTGGCCGTGTTATCTCTATACACATGACTATATTCATCTGCAATAGACAAAAACAGAAGACATAAATCTAGGTACCACAAAGGGGCTGAGGGAAAGAGTATTAAAGTCCTGGAAGAGTAAATTCCTGAGCCTTTACAGTACTATTGAAGTAACTGTGAGCAGCAAGATCTTATATTTAGAAGTGAGCTTTGGATGGCAGATTAACATTGTGTTTATGCATTTACCTGTAGTATAAATGTACTGTGGGCGATAAGTCACAGGCCTTGACTGAAGAAATCACGATAGCACTTAGGCAGCGTCTCCATCAGGTTCTATGCAGATGTCCCAAAACTCTAACTTAATCATGCAAACTTTAAAAATTGTGTATTTTACCCTTGAGTGAGCACACTTTTCTAAACAGAGCTTAGGTTAATTTGGCTATTTTAAAAAACATCTTTGTAATTTATGGTTATGTGCAAACCAGATGGGAACACAAAATCTGGTTTGTTAAGTAACTTGCACAAGATGTTATGCCAGGAGCAGCACAAAAGTTGGCAGCTATGATGAAGTTTTTATTAGCATGAATACGGGATAGTTGAATTTTCAGAAATGACAGAGATAAATAGTGTAGATTATTAATACAAACAAATGCTTAAATAAGCAAGATTTTGAAAAAAAAAAAATATTTTCCAATTACAAAGTGCAGCTAAAATGTTTCAGAGAACCAGAATTGCTAGATACTTTCAAAATCTTCACCTAGATTATAGCAAAACTATCTTTCCAACTAGATGAACTAGAGGAATTAACTCGTTAAGTTCAGGAACTCTGGAATACAGAAAATTTTCTGGTATAGCACTGCCGATGGTTAAAATAATGTACATAGTTACATGATGACGGTCTCCCTTTCCTAGTCCAGCACTTTTAAACCTACTAGACAGGTTTAGACGAGATGAGCCAGAAGTACTTCTTAGTTAAGTGCTTCCTAGGTCCAGCAATGTTCCCATAATGGGGTGAGATATGTGAACACACCAGGACATGTTTTCCACAAAAGGAAACCTTTTCTAGGCAGCCTAGGAGCTGTGCTATGCTCCAAACGTACGCGATTTTGGTAACTGGAGACAAAGATCAGGGGGCACATTGGAGCATGCTCCCATACACATATTTAAATGTAGGCCACTGACTCAGGTAACTTCAATAGCTAGAACTGGCTTGTAAAGTTGCTTTACAAATCAGCTTGTCAAAGTTTAGAAACAGAAGGTTACCAATGCTCGTGGAGGTCTAATTTTGTACTCCTACATACAAAATCAAATAGCTTACAGAAAACGAAAGAAGGGATAATAGTAGGAAAAACAGTGAAAACAAAGTTTTGTTGCCATAGTAATTCATACTTCTCAGGTGTCATTTAGCATGTGCTCCATCCCAATCTTCATTTTTTAGATACCTCTGTAATACCAGCGGTCACTGTTCCAATTAAGAAAACAAATTTAGAATGAAATAGAGCACCACGTATGTTCCAGAGAACTTTAGTATCATGTAACTTTTACTAAACGCTGCTCAAGTGAAAATAGAAAAACAAAGGTGCAGAAACTACCATGTAATCAAACAGTTAATTAGCAGCGGGGTATTTATAATCCCAAAATATGGGCCAGATGGACATTAGGGGTGAAATCTAGCCTTGCTGACACAGCACCTAAAGAAACAATTCTAAAATCAATGTCCTAACTCCCCTTATCATCAAAGGTGAGAAAGGCATGCTACTGAAGGCCTCCAAAGGAGATGCTACATTTCAAAGTGCAGGTCATTGGACCATATTTTTCTAGGTCAATAGCAACATAGATTTGTTGACTTTTAACTGAATGGTTCTTTATGATTCTGGGCTTGTTCGGTTAAAGAGGACACATTGAATGTCTCAATAAACTCAGATCTCTTCACTCTGCTTAAATCATGATGAGCTTCAAAACTTTTGCAACTCTTGATTTGAAGGTCCAAGAGATTTTATGCTTACCCAACTGAATTACATTAATGGACAGATTTCCAACATAGCCCTAAAATATCAAATAACCTTGCCTTCACATGTCTCTTTCCAACATATGAATATTACGTAAAAGCACAAAAGTTTGTGGACTGTCTGTATCTCATTCATTAGAACTAAATAGGGATAACAGGTAAAATGTAAATACCTGAATAAATGCCAAATCAAATTATAAATATCTAGTGGTAAGGGAGAAATGACTTTACAATGAAAGCAGATCACCTTCCCTCAGAAGGAGAGAAGACTCCTTGCCTGTGGATAATATCACCACAACTAGATTAATTTAGTTATAGGCAGCAAACAAAGCCTACAATGGGTAGACAATTTCAGATATCAGATATTTTTGAGATATCTCTACAATACTATAGTTCTGGCCTGCAGACTACTGGGTCTGTTCTGTGCAGCTTCATTCCATTCAGTTCCAGGATTTGGCAATTTAGGTTCTGCAGAGGCAAAGTATCAAGCTTTTCAGCCTTCTTCAGATAATTCGCAGCATTTCAGTTCAAATGCTTAGGTTTAAAAGTTGGAACGACAGTCCATTGTAATTTAAGAAAGTAGTAATTTCTTCCTTGATATCTTGAGGAACGTTGCCATTAGATTACAGACTATGAAATATGAGAAATCAGAAAGCTGTGCATTCTGTATGAAAATGCTTCAACTTGAGCACTGTTTTAATATTGAGAGGGGCAGGAGAACTGAGAAGATGACACTGGCCACCAGCAGCCTACTGGGCTCCCAGAGCTACCACAGTTGAGTTTCTCGTACATATTGACTTTATGACTTACCTTATAACATCTGACACCTTTACAATACTTATGATGGTTGTGAGTGAGCTAGAATTTATCTATTTTATCGTTTAATATAGTTACCTTAATAACAGATGTCTCAACTCTGGATGGAGGACTCTGCACTTGTGCCGCTGCCGCCATGTTGGCGATGGTACTAAGGTGATTCATCTGGCTCATTGCCATCGTGACAGATGCTGGAGGTAGGCTCACAGGAATTAACGGGTGGGGCATCATCATAAAAGGAAGTTCCAATCCTGGTGGAGGAAAAAAAAAAATAAGGAAATAGGTTTTTTAAAACATTAATTGTCGATTTTTTTTTTTTTTTTTCTCCTGATGGACGATATACAAGCGATGGGTGACAAGATGGTTCACACTGCAGGACAAAGCAGCTGTACGTCAGTTCTCTTCCGGGATATGCATGGGTAAATCACTAGCAACCGTGGAGAGTTTCTAGCCACAAGGAGAGGCTATTAGACCTCTTAGTTTGTTCATATCGGTGTAATGTATGATATCATTGCTAAGCAATGGCTGTTTATTATCTTCTTTAATATATGCTGTAAGGTGCCTTAGCAATGCATTATTATGCCACTGATGCACAGGTTAGCAGTTATTTTAAGTATCAATTTTATTGCATACATATTTGTTCTTTATTGTCTCCGCTTCCCCTGCTTAATACTTTAAAGGAAGTATTCCAATATTCCCCACATCTTTGATTTTTCATAGCCTATTTATATAAACACAAAATAAAGACAGGAATTGGATAACTGCTGATGTTAGTGCTGAAAGATGTCAACCCGTACCATTTGGCAGAAGATGGTTCTGTTGAAGAGGGTTGAGAGGATGGCTAACTGGAACATTATGCTGTCCAGGCAAGTTGGGGTGGTTAACAGAGGCCTGTGATCCTTGGGTGGGGGGAGACTGAAGTTTTTCTTTATCCCAAGAACCATCACTGCTGCCTGTGGGGAATGAATATATATTATTTGGATGAAGGAAGACTCCAAATCTTCAACGTCTGAATTTGCAAGCAAGGCCAGCAATCTAACCTGTTTTGCAAGTGGCAATTTTTTTTTTTAATTTATTTTTTTAGTATGTGGGTTGGGGGAACGACTTTTTTTTTCCACCCTCTGAAAAAGATATGTAAGGAAAACTTTTTAAAGTTAAGAGTTAGAGCACAAACCTAAAAATATTATAGTTGTGCTCATTCACATTAAGTTTGTGTTTGATGCATACTTTACATATACTTTTGCCAATCTTAGCAAGTAAAACTATAATGGCATTTGTTTTATACGTGAGAATACTTTTGCCTGCAAAATGTCTAAAAAAAGAGTACTGCCTGCTATGTCAATTACAATTTAAACTGCCTTCATATTTCTTCTTGTATTTGTGAATAAATAAACATTAGAGGAAGTGACTAAAAATTTACTTTAGTGAGGGCACCGACATTCATGTATATATGCTTGGCTGATGATTCTATTTTGTATACTCCATTTTTATTTCATATTATTAATTAAAATGTAAGGGATTATTAATCAATTCCTGCAGTCTTCTGGTAGTGGAATGGACTAACAGCAAGTAAGAATGTGGACAAACAAGTATTGAGATGAGCAATAATTCAAACATTTGAGAAATACCCTTTTTCACTATTGCAGAACTCCTCATAAAAATACCCAGAAAACTAAACAGAAGGATACAACTAAAGGACAGTACTAAAAATTCATATAACATTATTAATTTGTACATTTATATATAATAAAAAGTTTAAAATCTTCCAATGTGATCACTTACACTATTCATGGTGCATATTTATGTAAATGCTGAGATTGTGTATATGTATGGTTATGCATACAAAGTAATCTATACACTCATTGTATGAGTTTATTTACCATATACAATCAATAAACAATGTTTGAATATATTAATAAATATGTATATATGCATGCATTCTCAGCAGTATTAATATACACATCAGCAATATACGATTGCTTCCTTTTTCATCTAGGGCACAATTTCACCCTCCTGACTTTGAAAGTTTCTACTATTTGCATGGGAATTTCTCTTGATAAGGAGTTTAGGATACCATTAGTCAAGACCTATTTAGTCTATACTCAGTTTCTATTTAGCATCAGGGATTACAGAGAAGTGTATGTTTCTGAATGTTTTTTTAATATACATCTTACTACTTAATGAACAACAGGACCCGAAAAGCAACGTGACTAATATCACCTCCTCCTTACTTCAGTAGAAGCGGGATAAGCACATTAGTCTTGACATTTTTTAACAGCGTTTTCATGGGATGGCAAAAGCACAAAAGTTGGTAGAATTCCAATTTAATTTCTCTAGATCTATTAAAAACCTGATTGTAAAAGCTGCACAACATAGTTTATAATGAAAAATACGCCATTATTGCCATGATTTTCTTTCCCTAGTTACTTCATGAAGACAGTTAAGGCTCAATATAAATTCTAACTCATTAGCTCAATACTGTCTCAATCCCAGTGTAAATTGTTCAGAAGTAGGTAATGAAAATTCAGTCCAAACTCTCCCGCAATCAAACAAAGCAATTTTATGAAACAATGAAAAGAATCAATTATATGAGATACTTTTATTATTTTACAAGAAATTGTCGCAACCTTTATGCAGTGTACATAGCTGAGTGGTTAATACATTATTTGAATCTCATCATCTCTGATAAATGAACGTGTTTTCTTGTATTTTGAGAACTCAGAGACTCTCAAAAAAAAACATGAACCTACTTTCAAACACGTACGTAATTGAAGGAGCTAAATCTTAGCTGGAAAAAAATAACTTTTTTTCTAATTTTATGCTTTTTGCCACTGTGACATACGTGTTTCACTCATTCTGAATATTCATCCATTAAAAAATATGACCCTGGAAATACTGGTGAATACTGGGTGATCGGGTAATGCCCAAATGAAACGGAGAGGGAAATACTGCAAGAGACAAATGGAATGAATGGCCTCTGGGCATGCCTTCGTCTCTACAGTAACTGCAGGGGAAGTTTTCACAAATGGCTTAGACTTAGATGGCTTAAGTAAGATGAATCTGGGCCAGAATGTCTTGTTTTTTTTAGTTACAACCTCTCGTCTTCACCATACACTGAAAATTCTTTTTTGGACATTTATTTTTTGTTCTTTATAAAAAACAGAGATAGAAAAGGCTACGTTTGTAAAATGTATTTCAGACTTGGAGCAAAATTCTCTAATTTACATGTGAAGTTCTAGTGTCCTTAAGAAGGTCGCTATTTTGCAAATCCTTTAAGCTTATTGTTTTGTACTTTCCCATCAAAACATGATGACATCCATATGTTGTGTATATATATAGGAATACATATAATACATAAATATATATTAGTAATTATATGAATATTTGTTAATGTTATGAGCAAGGAAGGTCTTTGCATTTTCCAGGGCTGGTGAATTCCCAGTAATAAGATATTTTCCGTATTTATTAGCAAGATCTTCTACACTACAGTTAATTTCATGTTACACACTGATGTTCGATATGGAGATGCAGTTAATTCTGCTGTGACCCTTCCTAACCTGGTCACAGAATTTTGCACGCTCAGTCATAGATTGCCAATTACGGCACTGCTTATGTGGCTCAGAAATTAGAGCTTTTCTAAATCAGTACTCCCTTGTGCCTCAAAATTACAGTGTCTATTGTTTTAGAGTGATATCGAACCCAATAATAAATTGGAAGAGAGAAGACAAGCTTCAGAAAGTGAAGTATTGAGGCTAGCGTTTAGTCAGTGACAGATTCTTTAATACTTGTAGTCTGGCATTGTCTGTCAAGATTTGTTTACAAGTAAAATGATTCATAGACAGAATCCAATCCATAACATTAGAAACCACTTTCAAACTACAGGCTGTTGCACTCCTGAACACTTTAAGTGGACAGCCACAGATACAAATAGTCTTGGCCATTTGCTGTGTTTTTCTTATGTTAGTTAAGCGGAACAATTTTCCTCTTAGAGGAAACAGTTATTTTCATTAATGTCAAAGCAAAATAAGTGTTATTCTGTAGACACTACTTACCGTCTGCACAACTAAGTGCAAGCTACCAGTTCTGTCACTTTTTACATTTGATTTTGATTTAATGCGTACAGTGGTTTCAAAGAGCATTAAAAATCTGTTGCCTTCTTCCTCTTCACTTGTTGCCCTGCTGGAGGCTTATGTTTTTCCAGTTTCCATCAGTGGTTGTCAAGTCTTTGTAATAGGATTAAAAGCTTGGACACCTGATATCCCTGGGTGCTGCAGTTCACCCTCATAAAAGCTGTTTGCTTTAAATTGAGAGAAAATCAGTTTTTAGTGGCATAATTAATTAAATTATGCAAAGTGTTCCAGATTCAGCATAACACTTTCTGAAGCAGCAATTGGAGGCTCTACATTGCATTCAAACTGCATTTCAATTGATGCTGCACTAGGCTGACCACAGAGTAGCATTTTCAAGGCTTTCAAGCACAAGGGATCCAGTTTTGAAATGCAGATGCTTAATGCTGAGTGCTCAAACCCCATACATGTGCACTTGAGTAGGCAATTTGGTAGCCAACTAGGTATTTCATGTGTGATAGTACCGATAGTCAAGCACTCAAAAATTTGACACTGAAGTTCCAAATGCAAGCACGCATGCTTAAAAACTGGGCTCAGATTGTCTCACATTTACTCATCACAGCCAGCCCCATGGAACAAAAATGACAATACATTTTCGTAATTTAAAAGGCAGACTACAGAATTCAGTGTTTTCCCCATCACCGACATTTCAGCACATATTTTCCACAATATGAGTTACCTTCTCCCATAATCAGCAGTTACACAACAAACCATTATTTGTACACTGAAGTGGGTCTGTAAAAGCCTGATGCCTGGATTATTTGTATTCATTAGAAGGACAATTAGGTAGCTAAGGATGGTAATAATAAACAAAAACAATTCTGGACTGGAAGGTAATGCAGCCAAGAAAAAAGAAAATGAAGCAGAAAACTAGACTGTACAACGTCAGCAACACAAACAAACTCTGATCTAAACATACCAGACTCATATTTACAATCACCTTTCTTATTCGCTTATTCCTTTTCCTTTCTCATTCTCTCCTCAGTGAAATTCAGCTTGCCTAAGTTTAGGTTCCCACAACGTGAGCTGAGCAGTTTAGTTCCCCTGCTAGTCAACAGGGTCTGGAGAACTGTGGACCTCCCTTTCTGAGAGACAGACCTATCTCTGGTCAGCTGAATTTGAATCTCCTGGGTCCAGGGACGACAGTGACCCTTCTCCCAGGCTCAATTGCCTAAACACACACCACCTGAGATGGCCAAAATAATTTGAGATGTGTCTTACAGGATTGGTGAGTACAACACAGCACCTGTTGGAGACCCCATGGCTATCTGGAGATGGAGATCAGGCAGGATACTCGAGGGTATCTGAGCTAGTAGCACATTCTTATGTCTAGGTACCTAAACCAAACCTTAATTATAGGTGGATTTTAGAAATTAAAATTAGGCTACCTGCCAGGCCCTCAGGTCTTCCCCTTCCTTTCATGTGGAAAACTTGGATATCTTACACCATCCCACAAAACACTTCAATCCTTTCTTTAGGCACATGAATCCCAGCCCTGGCTCAGGAATGGTTTCAGGTACTATTACATACACAAGCAATATCACATGGCAAAAACACAAAAGTGAGCCTGAGCTTATACTAACAACCCAAATCTACTTTTTTTTTTTTCTTTTCATGTACTACTGATCTTCTTTCAGTCCCCTAATCTTGCTGTTATCTTCTGTGTTTGCTGAAACAATTTGTATCTCAGCAACAATTACCAAACAAAGCATCAGTATCAGCTGCGTTGGCTCATTTTTCTGAAGTGGACTATTCGCTATCTGGGCTATTTATGTCCACTGGAAAATATGCATAATCAGTGTGCTAAAAGTTGGTAATCTTAGCATCCTGACAATGAGGAAACCTCTTCATAAAACCATCAAAATCAAATCCTGCTGCTTTAGACTTTAAACTATTGTAAATTTGTCATTCCATGCTTGTATAATTCAGTCCCCTGAAATCGTCTGTAGTATTTACCACCAATATGTGAGTGTTGTGAGACTGTATAAAGGACAGACGTCTATGCAAAAGGCACTTCCGTAAGACCTCTATGTTACCACTGTATTATTAAAAGCAAAAACGCTTTTGCCATATGTAAACCGTATCTGTCTCATATTATCCATACTGGAAGAAAAAAAAAAGTATTACTACCTCTTCTGAGATCACAAAGTGATCCGGAAAGCAAGTACTATGACATGGGAAAATAATGAGTTTCCCAAGACTTCTCTTTGTATTCTGCTTTAGAAAAGGATTTTTAATCCTCCCCCCACCCCGCCCCCCCAAAAGCCTTGCCTTGTTATTTTTATGGTTATATAATCATTCTCATGCTCTTAAATAGACCATGAGCAATGTGGCCTGATAATTGAAAGCTTTTATAGTTTTCTCTAACATAGTGGGCTTATGGGGCTGCTATTTGTAGTTCTGCTATTATCAAGATGGAGCATAAATACATATAGCAGCAAATTCTGCAAAAAAATAAACAAACAAGGACTATTCTTTGATAAACATTTCCCCACAGAGATATATAAAGGAAAAGCCAAGAGAACTTCTGGAATCACATGCGGTTTCTTTTTTGCAGACAACTAGCAATCTGAAAAATGAGTTTTAGCCTCAATCATGTTGACTGCTTCATTCACTGTCTTAATTTTATTGCATGGAGTTTTTCTTGGCAATGGCAGAGAAATGATAACTGCACTTTGCACCGTAAACCAGATTTGTAACCACTTTACCCACCCATTCCATATTCATGTTCCAATAAATAAAAACTGTAGTACAAACTGTTAATTTCAAGAAATAAGATGGAATGCTATATGCTGAATAACAGAGCATATATTTAACCATGAATCAGAAAATACTGAATTCATATAAAAAGTTAAAGAATTTTGTTACGGTGACAACGAATCCCATGGAATATATATGTTATATTTTATACTAATCCTTCATTATTTCACCAAAAAGATTAACAGAGGAAAAAGCTTTTTTAAAATTCCAATGAATAATGAAACCGTCCAACACAAGTGAATGAAACTGTCCAATGCAAGTGAAAGCTCAGCAACTCAGTTACAGGCTGTGTGACATTTACCTAAAAACAGATTTTCCATTTGTTTCCTTTCACAAATACCTAACTTGTCCTCATTTCATAGATAATATACAGTTTATTTTTATGGTTGTAAGGTAAGATAATAGTGCAATTTAGACACGTAAAAGTAAATTTGTAACATCATCAAGAAATAAGAAATTAGATGCAGTTGTAGGCTCTGTGTTCAGGAAAATAATAATTGGACAACATTTTACTGTCAGGTACACCTGGGCAAATACGTTAACTTCAGAGCAGAAAGCTAGAATTACAGCTAGTCCCTTGATGTAGAATTTTTATAATACGAAGACTGATGATCTATCAGAAGTCAACCAAAATCAGCAGAAAACTACATTTTGTCTCTCAGCATGATGAACATCACAAATTATTAAGTGAACATTTTGATTACACTTGTATGTGCTTGCTTATAAAAAATTCCTACTTAACAGATAATTAATACATTACTATATATTCTCATTGTATGTAATTGAGTATGTGAATATGTTCTGTTTGCTTAAGGAACAGCTGGGACAGAATATGCCTGGCTGAGCAGTATATAACTTCATGTTTAGAACATTTTCTGGGAAATACGCATTTAAGTTGTTTTAGCATAAGATCCCCTGTTGCTTTAGCTTATAAAGAAAGAAGTTATCCCCATTCAATTTTTTGCTAGGTATAATCAGTGTAATAGACTCCATATAATAGGCTTAATTTTTAGTAAAATGGAAACTAAAACAGAGAGATCCAGAAAATTGTCTAAGGAGAAAGATACAGGTCTGAGCTTCTGAGTCACAGCATTGGGATTCAGGCCTATGGGCAAGTGCCTAAGGTTTGCAGAAAATATGATTTTGGATGGGAGTTTGTGCTTAACATTGTGCTTATGCTGGTCTGATATAGGCAACGCCTCAGTTGGTGCGGACCATGATTTTTGACCCTTACTACCTCCAGTCTGAGCTTTACAGCATCTAATTCTATATTAGCCCTGCCTAAAAATTAAAAAAAAAAAAAAAAAGGCAAACCAAAGCAATACGCCATATATCTACTAAGTTGCCTTACCCATTTTCTTTACCTTTACTGAAGAATCATCTCAAATGACCCAAAAAGTTTTAAAAAATAATAACCTAATTACTGTCCCTTTTAACTCAAAAAGAAAAATCCTGCAGATTTTCAGGGCACCGAAGTACAGCTGATAGTCCTGTAATACAACGAACTAACAGGAAAAAAAAAAAAAAAGGGAGAAAATCCTCGGTAAATATACTGAAGTGCAAGCAGTATGCATAGATACAGTGCATAAAGTGAGAATCCCCAGTTTCCTAATGTCTTATGTAAATGAAAAGACACATATCATTAGTTTGACCAGACTTGTCCCTGCCTGTTTCAGCTGTGCTAACAATACAGAAAAATAAGAGTTGCAAGATACATTGGACTTGAAGCATTGAAATTAAAAGTGAGACGGCCTCTGTAAACTCACTTCCATCTATTCAGAAAAAGATCCACCAGGGATGAAACTGCAAAGCAGGGAGGTTGACATATTGCAGGTAATCATGTTTACTGATGATTTTAAAAAATATATATCGCTGAACTAAAGAGAAGTATTTCAATTTCCAGCACAAAGGCTGTACAAACTCTTAACAGTACATGGGCTCTAAAAGGTTGCACACAGAATGCTTTCTTAAACATTACTCTTCAGATTTTGGGGTTCTTTTTTAGTAATTTTCTTAGAAAAAAAAAAATCAGTCCTTACTAATAAACAGATTAATATCCAGTCTTAAGCAAATTTGATAGCAAGGTCTCATAGCAATTACGTCCCTATGCTCTCCAGGAAAATAACCACAAGTTGGCTGCATGAAACCCTGCCAGCTGCACCAAGTTTCAGACGTGCTCTCCGGAGCACACGGCTGTGTTTTCCCATTCAGGGAAAAGGAGGGTTTGTCTTTGCCCGGATCTTGGCTTGATGTGCAGCGTGAAGCTTGACACAGAGGTATCCGAATTGATGCCGTGTCTCTTCCACACCGGACTTCCCAAACCGTGACATCCCTGCAGGAAAGCCAGAAGACTGCACGAGCTCTGAGGCTCTCGTAGAGCCACCTCCTCCTCCTTTGGGAAGCAGGTGCTAACTCAAAGCTTCAGGAGGAATTGTCTTACTCTTGAGTTGCCTGCACAGCTTTGATTTAGCTCTCTCACGAGCTAAATGCGAGACATAGTCTACAATTTTTGGGTCTTATATAGTGTTTTTTCAAAATTTGAAGCATGCAATAGGCTCATACCTTAAAGGAATCCAGTGATAATAATTACAATAACAACAATAATCATATATCTTACTATATGATTATATAATAATTGTTATAAGAATAATAATACTTATGTATTTTAATATTTTGTTATTGTTGGAATAATAATAATAAGAGTTCCCTTTTTCTAGCTTTTAGGTACACAACTTCACCACTTCAGTGTTATTTGAACACAAATGTATGTGTGCACACCTCTACCTTTATGTCACACACACACACACACACAAACACCAGAAGTAAATACAGAAATGGTACGACAAATTGTCAGCTAGAAATTTACGGAAAAATATCCTTTTTCATACACTTGGATTTGTATAGGGAACATATATGTCAACCAGCTCAAAATCCAGTATACTCAGCCTAGAAAACAAAATCATGGTGTGAAACATGCTTCCTTCATTGAGGTTTAACACATACACTATCTTGTGTTCGACGCAGACTAAGAGTCATTATTACAGCTCGGCTGTTATTCAGTACTTAATTATACTACAGTAACTTCATTGTGCACCTAAGCCTTTAGGTTTTTTTCTGTATTTCCATGTCCCAAGACAGATGACCGTGCCATTCTGTTACTTAGAGAAGGAAATCTTATCTAAGAGTTCATGGATCCCGAGTCTTGTTTCTGGACCGCTGAAACTCTTCCTGAACATGATTTATTCTTTTCTCAGGGTGATGATGAAAAAAATGACAACTAATATGACTAGTAATAGCAGTAGTAGTAATAATATGTGATAGTTAGAGCAGGTGGACAGTCCTGGCCCCAACGGGCTTACAGTGCGAAAATACTGGAAGAAACAGTACATATACACACAGACTACAAAAAATTTCACTCAGTAACAAAGTTTTATATATATATATGCATAGATGTTATAGTTGCTTCTCACAATTGCTGCTGTTCATGCAAAAAGGATCATTTTCTCTTTTGAGATTTAGTCTACCAATATCGTCCTATTTATCTACCCATTGGTACCCGACTCCATTCACAACTGCTGCTGTTTTTCTGACTGGAGCCTCACAAAAATGATCAAAGGTAAAATCTCAAGGCAAAGGCAGCCAAAAGTATTAAATTGGATTAAGAGGGTAGGAATATGGAAGTGAAATAACTTAAACAGTAAATTTCTTAAATATTTTCTTGGATTTTTGTAATTCAGGGAGGGGGGATAACTACTTTCTAATTCATTTTGGTATTTTTAAAATGGAAAGACATCACTATCTTGAAGTTATTTAAAACAAAATATTTATTTATCTTTACTTCTAAAGAGGTCTGGATCACTGTCACCAACAGCCATCTCTAGTGGCAAAAATTTTCACCTACTGTGGAAGAGACAAAAGAGCCAAGCTAGTGTTTGACACAAAAAACCACTAAATGATGTCACTAAATGATAGCATGTTATGATAATTTATTCAATATTGGCTTTAGAGTGGTCTCTGGTTTTTCTTTTTTTTTTTTTCTTTAATAGTTCTAGGACAAGAAAGTTCTCCCAAGCTATTATACCAAGCTTTAGTGCGCTGAACTGTATCAACCTTACATGAATTTATAGTCATTCTAGTACCTTATATCAAACCAATTTGTGCAGAACATGTGCACCTTTTAATTGTACTTTAAGCAATATGTCTAACTGTGTCTTAGACAAAATTCCAAGCAAGGGATTTACATCCAGATCCACCTCACCCAGTAAAAATCAGGATGGTAGACTCCCTCACTGGTGAGAAGAAGACAAAAGCACATGTCTTATTCTGGTTCCTAGCTCCATCAATCTTTCTTCATGACCAGTATTTCAGCTGGTCAGAGATAAGGGGAGGTACATAACAGGAGAGACAACCTGTACATACATAGACCAAAAAGTACACTTTTTCTTCACCCTGCCTCCACTCAATTAGTAATAGTATTCTTCAGGTCAGAACCGCGGGTATGATGTTGACAAAGATAACTTCTGTTTCCAGGTCTCTTGCTTTCTGGACAAGTTTCTTGACTACTGTATAACCGGTGTTTTTTGAATAATAAAAAGGTGGGCTAGATGCCTTCTCAGTGGCCTGTGTTCAGTCCTCTGCACACCAAATAGATAAAGATGTTTCTCCTTATTAAGTCTCTCAGCCTTAAGTCTCTTGGGCTTAAGCCCTATAAACAAGGAGATGTTACCACGCACTAGCATTTCACATTGTCCACCTCAGGATCTGATATTTATAGATCATGTTCCTGTTCATGTTATCTCATGTTCCTGTTACAATATTAAGAATAGGTTTCCAGGTTTGCATTTTGATAAAAGTGTCAGACAAAGCAGAGTCCCAAATATCTTTTGAGGGCTGCTGGGACAGTCTGGTGTTCGGGGACTGGTATTCTGGGATTATCACTAATAAATCAAAAATGTCAGGTCATCGTAACCACTATATCTGTTCCACCTTCAGGACAACCCAATCTCCACTTTGTCCATTACAGCACAGAGAAGCCACAGCAGATTATTCTGGAGTACTGGACTGCAAAACCGTATCATTTTCTTGTATACTAAACTCATCTCAGGATGGTCTTATAAATGTCCTTTAAGCGCTTCTCAATGGGGCCTAAGCAGTCTCCTGCTCTGTCAAACACAACTAATATGCATGTGCAAAGAAAAAAAAAGTGTGCATAATGTGTTGTCAAACTTGTTATTGCTCTTCATATAAGAAAATATAAGTGAACTGATCCTTTGTAATACATGCTGCTTAAGTAAAGAAAAGCAACAATGTTAATTTTAGATTGAAAACTCCTTAGGCATAGACCTTGAACTAAAATATTGGACAAGGGCCAGAAGCTTTCCTGATGCTCAAGGAAAAATTATGCAAAACTTGGTGTCTGCTTTTGCAAACTCTGAAAACTTTTTTATTCTGATTTAAGATTTTTGTGTCCTTAAAATGAACTTGAGCATTTTTTCAAAAGATTTGTTTCTGCAAACAATCTGGCTAGTATATAGTCAGTATAGATTTCTGACAAAAATAAATGTAATGACTACTGGTTTACAGTAAAAGTCTCATTTCTCACTTTTAAATCATAAATCTACAGACAAATCATTAACAGGCAACAATTATCCTAGAAATAAAATCCTAGAAATCAAATTTGGCCTAAAGGCCAGAATAATTTAGAGTAGTATTCCTAGAAATGGAATTATAAGTAGTACCACCTGACATTTGGCATACACATTTGGCATCGAGCTTACATGCCCTGCAAGATGTAGAATACATAATTCCACAATTATACTCCCTAGCAGGAAAACATCTACAAATCATTTTTAAATATCTTTCTCTTTAAAAGATTAAGACTGAAATCCTGTTTCCACTGAAGTCAGTGAGACTTGACTAGGGCCCAAATTTCATTCCGGTTGCTTTGATGTACCAGTCTGAGCACAGCTGAGTACAAAGATAGAAGTTCTAATTGAAAGTAGTGCCGAGGCGGGTTAGCTCAAGGGATGTACAAATGCTTAAAATTGGCTAAAAACTTTATTATCTTGTGGTTAATCTACCAAGGGATAAAATATGTTATTTAAATATGAGATATAACAGAGTTTTTGTCCTGGTAAGTGATTCGCTAAAAAAACGGAAATTTAAAAATCAAGACTACCCTTAGTTTCCACAGGGATTTCTGTGCAGTCTTCAGGATTGATACTGTGTTAAAGTATTAGTACAATTTTTCAGGCAGATTACTCTGAACATAGTGCTTTGAAAAATTTAAAAAAGAAGAACAGATAGCAAATGTCATTTCTTTCATAGCTACAAAATGCAAACTCCAAGTGTTTTAACCTAATGAATAAATGAGTTTGTCCTTTATGTATAAAATATAGTTTGCGTTTGTTGCACAAGTTTTTTAATAATAGATGAATTTTAGGTTTGCTTCAACATATTCAATAAAGTGTGATTAATTTGGTTTTTCAAAAATGCAAACTAGACATTACTATATTACTCTGCAAAATGCACAGCTTGCAACATTATTGTCTCTGTGGGATCTTAAATTGAATTGTAAAATGTGTCTTATTTCCAGTTTGATTTATGTAAGAAATTTCAGTGGATAATGCCCTTTTTGAAGTTTCAGTGCTTTCTGCAAAGAAAAAAATACACAACTAAAAATCATGACATAGCTTAATATAAATCACAGCAAAGTTTTATCCTTTCATAATGTTCCACTTAAAAATCATATACTGATGCCACATACTATGTTCAATTCACTGAATTAACTTTTTTTTTAAGTTTCGTATTATGACAGATTATATAACGCATTTTTGACATGTTCTGTGATTTTATTGCGATATTCTAAGTAATTACCAAATCTCTTTTTCTCTAAAAAAGCTTTCCTGTGCCCTGAGAATTAATCTATGATACCATTTAACTTGGCTTTTTGAAGTAAATATCACTAGATAAAAAGCCAGCTGGTTCTGAATAATGGGATACTTGAATGAATGTATTAGTGTTTGAAAATGAGAGTACAAATCTTTTAAAAAGATTAATTTCCATAAGAAAGATAGCTCACAGATCTACAAAAGAATAAATTCAAAACATAATAAACTGGCAGAAAGAGAGGTAGATTAAAGTAAAGGCAGCAGCACCTTGTTATTGCAGCTGTTGTATAGCAATGATTCTGTATCAATTACAACATTTGGTAGGTATGGGCAGCCTCTTCAAAGGTTTCAGTATAAAGCTTGAGCCTGGAATACACACTACGCCCTACGTAATAACTTGAGTGATTAATTTTTTTTCTTAACAGGACATAACTTTTGTTCCTAACAATTGAGTCTCCGGGAAGAGTCACAAAGACGCTTCTGACTTCAATGCGAAAAGCTAACATCAGTTTTGTTTTTTTTATTAAAGATTTGGATATGAATTTATCTTTATCATGAAAAGAGCTTGGCTTTATCACCGCACACAAATGCTGACATCAGCATGTAAACTGACTTTTGTTGTCCTATGGACTTTATTTTCAATATCCTGTTTCAAAATATGTTTCCTTGAATGGGTCTAGGATCCTGTTCACACAATTACTTTGGCCAAATATTAATGAAAATGAAGTTTGCTGATGCCACTAAGTAACATGGGTTTGCATACGCCACTAAGTACCGTGGGTTTGCATAAACCGAATTTTAAGACTCAAGGAATTAAATCATATCGGGACAAACTTCAAAGTACATGGGGCTTTTTGTTTGTTTGTTTGTTTGTTTGTTTGTTTGTTTTCTGATGATGGGATTAACCTAGCTTCCCTCAGATCTACGCAAAGTTTTTCACTGGTATGTGTGGAAGTCAGACTGATCTTAATAACCTATTCTGGGCAATCTAGTGAGTTTGCCAAGAAACACAGTATCCTTGCAAGACGTTATAAAGCATTGTATCAGTAAAGTGCAGGTAATTACGCCTGCCAAATCCAAAAAACAAATTGTGAGACCTTCTTCTATGGTAACAGCCACGAAGTGCTGAAAATGCTAGTACCACTGTCATTTAGACAACAAAAGTCAGAAGTTCCAAAATCATGTTCTTTTCCAGCAAAACTGCTGGAGCGCCGGTGTAGGAGGACCATGGAGACCTGTGTGTCTGGGCCGCGCCAGGGCAGCTGCAAGAGAGCAGCAAGTTTCTAAGCAAGTCTAATGAAACACGTGAAACACGATTGCAGGCATTTCTGTCTTAGCCAGATTCAGCCTGGTTTTCAAGTGATCAGGAACAGGTATTCTATTCTTAATGATAAATTTTAGCTCCTTCCTCCAAGGCTTAGAAGCATTAAAATGAATGGAAAGGAAATATTTGAATATTGAAAGATACGTCTCTCCTGACTTGCTCTCTGTGGAAGCTGAATCATTGCTGCTGTTGAAACCTAGAACAATGAATAATGGCCTGAGGGCAGACATGAAAGAAAGATATTTTAGATAAAAGTTTTGGCTTGAAATTTTACAAAGTTCTAACAGTGATTACTGAAGCCACAGCCTATACGTAAACTATACTATGTATACCTATTTGCATATTCTTACATAAACATGTAAAAGACAAGATCCAGCATAATTTATAAAAGCATCCTAACAGAAAAGTTACTTGGAACATTGCAATTTAAATAACATTTGTAACGTAAAAGTTATAAAACCACTCAGAACAGGACTAAAGTACCTTGTGCTGAATTTCCATTTTGTTCTAGTATTTTTTCAGTTCAATTCAGCAATATTGTGGTTTACATTTTGTCTTATATTATACATTTACAGATTTATTACACATATTACACATTTTTCAATACATGTATACTTTCCACATCACTAAAAGAAAGCATTTCTAATTCCAGTGCTTTCAAATGAACCTATTTCAAAATTTCTTTTGTATTCTGTATTTTGCAATTTTGGCGTATCACCACAAGTGGAACAAAGGCAGATCCTGAAATGTCAACATTTCACATGGAACGGATATTCAAGTGTTCCTAACGTGCAACGTGCTTACAGTGCCTATAAAAAGATAGTGATGCAGACTACAAGTAGACGGCTTATATGAATTGCTATTCCAAATAATAGTTGCAGAACGGCAGTGAAAGCAGAAGTTTAGGATATGTCCACATCATCAAAGGCAATAATTAGAGCTAATAATTAGTCCCTGATAGCTGAGCCAAAGTAAGTGGCCAGGTTGTACAACAGAACCTGTTACCCTAAACTTGACCTATGCCACAGCATGGTCAGCAGAACCCCATAAGGAACAAATTATTAAGCCATGATAAATCCCAGATTTTCATTCATATGCCCACCCCTCTTGTCAGGGATTGTTAGAGAAATATACTGAATGTGCAAACACATGCAACGCTTGCGTGCACTAAAAATGTCAACTATACCATCCATGCTTTCCGTACTCTACAGTTGTATCGCAAAGCACAGAAACGTTTGCTGCCCTGCCAGACAAAGACAATGACAAACTTCAGTGAAAGAAGCACCAAGTCAAAAGACTAGAATCAGATCTGTGCAACAGCTGCGATGACTCATCTCGAAGATCATACTTTTCTCCATTATTTCAATTTGCTAAGTCAAATAAACTGCCAGACTCCCTTGTACATTTTGAGAACATTGCAGACCTCCACACAGGAATGAGCTTACAGTGATTAAGAATAATTTGAACCAAGTAAATGAAACTAAAAACAAATCAGGGAAGTATTTCAAGATTAAGGCAAATGTCTATTGCAATGCAACTGAAAGGAGTTTAGACATTACAAATAATTCATCTTAGAATTCAGTGACATTTACTATGAAAAGATGTTTCTTTTTAGTCTTCGTTAAAACTGGCTACAAAATGTTTACAGCAATTTTCTGAAAGCAACTCCAGATTCTTTTTTAATCATACTACTTCAGGAAAGCTGCTTTTAGTTAAAATATAAAAATCGTAGTTACAAGGTTTCTGCAAACATAACTGCCATTCCATTAAGGAAATGGCACAGCAAACAGTAAATAGTGGCCCCAAGGGAAATGTAAGTATTGATTTTATTACTATGTTGGTTGGATTGTATTTGCAATTGTCAACTCTAATTTTAGGCTGTGCATTAAGTATCCTCATAACAGCTTAAGGAAAAGAGCAAATATTAATTAGAACATATTGATAATGTTTTTATAAGTCTTAGATTTAGTGCTTACCAAGCATGTATTTTGAAAAAATACAAACCTACTTCTTGCCTGTAAACGCAGCTAATAAATGAATAGGTAGAAACTATAATTACATGGATTACATGATATTTTTGTGCATTGAGACATCTGCTGGATGCAATTACTTAAAATTAAACCTAAAATGAAGTGCAAAGATATTTATTATTGCACGTGGCTACGTTACGGCAAATAAGGCTGAAGTCACTATTCAAATACAAAATGATCAGTACATAGATTCATTGTGACTTTGATCCCAACAATTGCTTTTTGACAGTCAGATTCTTATTCACCATTTGGTCTTTGAATATAGATGTCTGCTACACACTGAAACTGCAGAATGGGTTATATTTGCAGGTACTACTAAAGGTAATTCATGACTCTTTTCCCTACTCTTTAATTAATTTAAAACAGTACTTACATAAGCCCAAACTTATTATACATTATCACTTGTTTCTGATAACATTCACATGCACTTAACCAGTAGAAAAAACTCATGACTCACTTTGGTACTGAACTGCAAAAAGAAAATGCCAGCAGATAGATACAATTATCTAATAGAAAATAAAAATTTAACGGCTGCTTCTTCAAAGTTTCACAACCTTCCTATATGAAATGAAAAGATGGCAAGTATGCGGCGATGGCAATTTCAAACAATGCAAGACCGATTGAACAATTCGCAGGAAAAGGATTTCCTACCCTTATGTACTTCGCATTTCAGTCCACAGTGCGACTTGCACAAAAAGTACACTGTAAGTGCCAGCTGATGTAGCTGACACTTCAGAAAAATGCATTCCTGATAAATTTCTTATTTAATGTGCTGTATTTCTAAAGGTAGCTAAAAATAATTGTTTATGCCATCTACAGTGTTGTCAACTCTTGCAATTCTATCACCAATCCTGATATCATTCATGCTTCTTTACAGTCTCTGCCACAAATACGTGAGGATTTCAGCATCTCGGTTTTGACTAAAGAAAAGAAAAAATCCCCCTGTTCCTTCTAGCAGTGTGCTGTAATATCCCAAATTGGGTGGGTGCCTCTGCGGCCAGGTGAGTGTCCCCAGCTTGGGGACACCTCCCAGGCCACGACCGTGCTTCCAGTCCTGCCAGGGACCTGCTGCTTCTGGGGTGGAGCTGGATGTTAAGATAGTTCAAAAGGTTTCTCCTGTTTCCTGACAAATGACAGAGGAAAGGAAGATCTTGCTGATTTTTTTCCTGCCCTTGCCTGCACTACCTGTACAACAAGGAGTGTGCACAGGGGCAGATTCGCTTCAAGGGATGCAGAAAGGGCATATCTGATGCTCAGAGGGCTCTTCTGGTCTCTCATAGCCAGAGAAAGTCAAGCTCAAAAGATCCCACCAGCACTTTGCTCTCCCCCAAAGCACAGCCTCTCTGGTCTGGGAGCTGGGCAAGCAAAAGCTCCCCGTACGTGTCCTCTGCATACTGCACAACCTAACAGCCTCTGCAGAAGCCTGCAGGTGAATAAATTGAAGTATGTTATGTTTGGCATGTATCAATGCACACAGACGTATAAAAGTTCAAGGACCACATTTGTTATGCATGTATTTATACCTTCTTTCCTCCCAGGGGACTTCAAGATCTTAATCAAAAGTCTAACTAACGCTTAGGTGGTGCAGAGTGGATTGTTCATTTGAGTCACTTGATAGAAGTAAATTTCACTATTCATACTAGTCACTAAAATTTGTGCCTATTAATTTACTGAGCTGTTATTCATATTATGCAGCTATATTTTTGCTACCAAACATTTAAATTAAACTTAAGAAATGCACAAATAAAATACTAAACCTAAACTGCAGGGTTTAATTTATAAGCATGTACATTTGTCTGACAGAGAACAGCAGGGCTTCAGCAATGTGAGTACAGAATATCTGTAAGAAAAATAAAATGCAAACTTCTTAATTCTGTAAATCTGAGTGCAATGAGCCCTGGTTAAACTAGTTTATTACACAGAATTTTACACTTTAAGCAAATGCAAAAGTCTTAATATAATAATTTTGGAATATACATATAACAATCAATACGCATACGTCCTAGACAGGCACTGTAATATGGCTAAAATGGCTTATTTCAATATTATTTCAATACTGCTTTTTAAAATAATACAGTTGTGCAAATGATGACATTACATGCTTATTTGAAATCCTTCCTAAAGAAATTTTGTTTCTGTTATTATTATCTAAGAAGACCACTACATTGCATCATTTAACAGGCCTGAGAAGGCAGGCAACAGAAAGAAAAGAAAAAGCACCTCTTTAACTGCAAATCTCTTTGTGTATTAAGCAAGAAAAACCATGTAACTTCATGTTTCCTCTGAAGTGTTTAAGCAATAGTAACTGTATACCGTTCCTCAAAGGAAAATTTGCACTGCCTGTTTCAATTATGCCGGATGTCATTACCGATAGTTATTCTTGTTAAAAACTTGAATTATAGTGGGACAATCTGTAACCTCCTTTTTTTATGCAGAACCGCACAGAATCATTTTAAGGCAGATTATTTTTTATTTACTATAACAAGAGAAAAGGTAAGTGAATTCCGGTGTTACTTGAATCTGAGAAGAGAAAAAAAAAAAAAACAAACAAAAGAGACCTACATTATATTTTACTGAAGTAGCATAAACAAAGTCACTGACAATGTTAAACCAGGAAAATGCTTTATTTTGTAGATAGTCAGAAATAAAAGTGTTTCCTCTCAGAGACATCTCTGTTGTGGTGATGGAGAGTGCATTGCCACTAAATGCTTCAAATCTTTCCCTTGCAGACCCTGCCAAAAGATCAGGGGTGATCTGCTGCTCACAATCACATAAATCTACATTCTACCTCTTTGCCAGTACGAGATACACCTTTTTGCCAGTAGGAGATAGCGCTGCTTAGGCTGCTAATCTTATCCCAGGGAAACTGGGATACATTCTTGCAAAGAGCTGAAATTAAAGGCAGTTGTTAATTTAAGTGAGGAGGTTAAAGCATTCCAAAATACACACTGCTTGACTCATAGGAATTTGGAATGCCTTACGTAAATAGCTCTAGTTGGTGACCATTTTCTATGGCTAAACAAGCTGCTTAGAAAAATGGTTCATGCTGAGTCTTAGAACCACCAGTAAATTAAACATCAAAAAGGGAGGGGGGGAAAAAAAGTTTACTACTTGATTAACACAAGATCCTAGAAGGAAGTGTAAAAATAATACAAACCAAGATCTCTGCTGTATGGAGGAAAACAATTCTGCATGTTATCACATGAAGCTCTGATTTTATTTCAGCACATAAACAGAATACTCTGAACAGAGATTTATGTAAATATGTAGGAATCAGAAGGGTTTGATACATAAACCTTCCAAAAGAAACTCTGAATTTCTTTTCTGTGAATCGGTTTATCGTATCACAGATGGCAGCCCAGGAGGGGAAATGAGTTCTACAGACTCACCACCCACCGGTAGGGGAAGGGAGGGAGCAGACACTGAGGCCAGTTTTGACCCTACCCCCTAGAATACCAGACAGAATCGCTTCAAGTCACAATTTCCTTCTTACGCTGCTCCCAGGGCAGCATGCAATTATGTACTGCAACTGGCTTAGGGCAGGCTGGGTCCACAATTAGTCCCTTGACCTTGCTGAGGCTAACAGTGTGAGTGAGGTGAGCATGACATATCTCTCTCTCAAAATTCTCAATTATTTAATGCAACTAATGTAACAGTAATTTCCCTGCATCTTTAAAAAAATAAAAAAATAAAAAAATTTGCTCGCGCTCATAAAAAGGGACTTGCCTATAAACTCAACTAAAAGGTCAAAATGATACTTTTAATTCAAAGTTTCCATAGCTTTCTCGATAAAATGAGTATGAATATAGATTGTCTCTTTATTTCTACTTTCCATTAAAAAGCATAGGATTTTCTTCTACTTTCTGTAATAGGTTTATTAGTTATAGCTCTATTACAACAATACTCAAGGAAGTTCCATTCATATCATAGACAATTATCTGTGATAAAGCTCATGGCAGAAACTGTAGATGGAATAAATGCTGACATGGGTACATTAATGCACATGCCACTCACATCGTGTCAGGTACAGCTACCCCTTAGGTTTGAAGATACAAATACTCCTTTCAGCACTTTGGCATATCTCAAGTAATTAGAAGCCATCTGCTGAAATCTTCTACGTTCAATCTCAAACAGCCATCTTGAAATGGTCGGGGCTTTATGTCATGCTGGAGGGCATACCTTCCCCTCCACGCTCAAGCTGAAAGAGGCCTCAGACAGTGAGTAAGAATGAGATCATGCAGAGAAAAAAACACTGCCAGGAGTTTGACCTAGGCTGTCCAATTAATTGTCAGTGAGTTAAAACAATGCAAGTTCATTGAACAAATAAATACAAACCCAAACTTCTAAATTAAAGATGAAACATGGGTCAGTTTGGGACTCAATCGTAAATTAAATAAGCCATAATAGCCAATTAAAATAGAATATCAGGAACAAGTGAGGCAGGGAGAGATGGCTGAGTTAACCACAGAGCGAGCAGAATGTGTTTCTACTCATCTTGTAGCCAAGATGCAACATACACCTACCGTGTACAACTAATGGGCACAGAAGCTGGTATCCATGGTTGCAGAGAAAAACTTTCCAGGATGACATTAAAATACCATTGCAAACCAGAACCATGAAAAGTCACTATTCTGTTCTTCCAGTTGGACATCCACATAAATGGGGTGGAAACCTTTCTGTAACACCTGCCTTCCACGAGTAGTAGAAAAAACTGATTGCTCCTCACTAAAAGGCCACTTTATGAGACATAAACATAAGGAATACAACATGTCACAGTAATATACTTGGAATGATTAAAAATACTGGGGGGTAAAACTGGACCATGTGATCAGTTCAGTGATTTTTTTCTGTAAGGTGTATAAAATATGATAAAGAGATGGAGTTATTTTGATAGAATAGGAGCAAACAATAAATTGTGAATGGAGAAAATCCCCAACCATAAAGTTGAAGAACATTTCTGAGTGCACAATATTAATGGAGATCAAAAAGGCAACTAACCCATGTGTAATACATGAGTAGTGAGAAGTAACCTCCAGAACTTCCATGTAAATCAGTTAGTTATATAGCACACCGGGTCAAGGTTTAGTGAAGCAACTTCTCAAAACCATAAAAATCACTTATTGGAACAGCTGACTCTACAGCATGTATGATGAGAAGATGCTCCTTAGTAATCCTCAGTAATTCAAGATGTTGCTTTGGCCAGTGACTATAGTCGGCTGATCAAGAGCAGTCACAACAACGTAATTTAGAGAGCTCTCAAAAGACAGGTGTCATAGTGTGGCCCTAAAAAAGCACATCATAAAGTCCCTGAACCTACTTCGTTTCAAAGGACAAAAGTGCCAATCTCATAAAGCCTACATCATCTCTGCTACTCTGAGCAGAACACCAAAAAGTGAAGTCAATGCACTGCCTGGGCCCAAGGATCCCGTATGGTACGGAGAACAGAGATGCTTCAGAAGCTGATCTCCCGAAGAGCTCTGATTGAGAATTGAACCATGTATATTGCAAATATCAAAGTACAGATTATTTAGTGTAAGGAAAAATGAAAATATTGAAGACTATGCCAGCTATTTTTTTTTACTTAGAATGAACCAAATTCATCACTTATGAAATATGAAAGGACAATATGGTACAATTACTCTTTCAGCTATCCACATAGGAATTTTTGATATGATTTTGAGGATAAATTGCTCCGAAATACAGAATATTATAAAAATAATTCGGGGCATTTTGCAAACGACTATTGGGTGAAATTCCCTTCTTAAAAGAAAGTTTATGGTTGTAAAGGACTCTGCCTAGTTACCAAAATTTAATACAATTATCTAGAAGTCCTTAGTCCATGTAGCTTTGTGCTGATAACCTTGAGTAGAAATCCTGCAGGCACGCTCCTCTCCACCTGTTCAAGATAAATGTCTTAACTATACAGATCCCTGCAACAGCTGCAGTTTCACATATTCAAATCGCTACAGTCATACTCCAACACAGTGTCCACGGTACAATTAGTTTTGGCTGATGTAACAACAAAATCCACCTATCTATTAATCACATAGTATGTCAAATGGATGCTATATTACAATACTATTTTGTGAAGCCAGTGATAGATTTATCTTTTCCTCACAGAATGATTAATCACACATTAAAAGTTATTTCTCCGGGTAGCGCAAATTTGCTGCTTGTGACCACAATAATATCCAGTTAAGCCCTGGCTGAATCTCCTCCAGCTCTCCCTGTCTCTGTCCATACTGCATCAACGTAGAAGAACCCCTTACAGTGTGAGAAACCTAAAGACACTCAGAGAAGCCAGAGGTGTCAAACTCTTTCCGTAACTCCTCCTATCCACCAGAGACAACATCAGGAGCCACTGAGTTGAAGCTCAGAACACAAAAGCCAGGAAGCCCCAGGAGACAAATCTTCAAAAGGCAAACGGGATCCATCATTAGGCAGTATTATTCAAAGTCCCGAAAAAGAGCACAAACACACACTCGGCACCTCTGGAGTTTGGTCAGTAGCTTCAACCACAATAAAGCAAAAAACTAAAGATCTACTGAAATTGCCTTAACTATGAAGTTCTGTAATTAAAAGTGAAATCAAATAGAGAAACGAGGAGCAGATGTTGGTTTTATTTCTGTATGTTGACTTTATTAAGGAAACATTTCCCCGTTCCCCTCCCCCAAGACATCCTTTTCTTTCATTTATTTGCTATGTTTCCTATTATTTTCTTTTCCCACTAAACAACCATAACCTTCATCAGTACAATGAAGTCATTTATGTCTAAATTCTTGTTGCACTGGGGATTTTTCTTTATGTGCTTTGTAATTGTTGTAGTTGATTTATAACTTTTATGTCTCAGATGTAAAATGGAAGTAGAATACAACCTTTTTTACTCTACTCCGATTAACACCTGTAAGAACATAAGAGATATACAAAAATAATCTATTTTTTTTTTCATAAAAGAACTCCTTCTCTAATTACTTTGTTTTAGAAAGCTACTGAAGATCTCCCCTGATATGAATTAAACCAGCACCCAGTTGGTGCTTTATTATCTCTTCAACAAAATGATTTATTGTTTGTAGTCTGAAAGCAAAAGAGGAGGAAAATTACATTTTCTGTACCAGTAGCAGTAGCCCTATCGCTTGCTCTGTACTATTCTTTGAAGATTACAATGACCAATATTGTAATGACACTAGAAATAGTTAAGGCTAACAAAGCTGCTTACACAAAAGCAGTGACAACTGAGATCGTTGTACCTCATGATGATTTAACCTTACATGTTAAAGCTTATGTTTCTTACCTCAGCACAACCTGCTATAATGTTCAAATTTCAATTTATCTCCTACCCCAGAGGCTGGACATAACTGATTTTTTTTTTTTTTTAATTTTTTTATGGTTTCAAATGAAGAAAGTTTCAATAAGTAGGAACAGGCAAAAAATAAAAGAAAAAAACATCAAGAAGAAAAAGTCGCAAATCCTTTATGTGTGTGATTAAGCTATAAATAATAAATTACTTTTGAGATGATTTATTTTGTATATCAGTGAGAATTTAATGCTTTGTTTTTATACATTGCTTAAAAAGGCAAGACTATTAGTGCTTATAGAAGAAGTGTTGTAAACAGCCAAAAGACATTTCTATTAAGCTGCATACCTAAAACCAAATGTACAAGATGCACATATATATATATATATATACACATGTGCATGGCAGATAAAAAAGTGGAAATTCAAAATGCCATGGTGAAAAAGAGACAGTTTATTAGAGTGATGGTGCTGTGAGTGCAGGAAGCAGTTTATCTTCCAAACTCATGGCACCTTTGTAGCACCACAAACCCTTTCAACGCGGAGTAAGAAGCTACAGAGTTTCCTCCAGCAGTGAAGCCAGTAGAATATGGTGAATGGGAAAGCCAAATACAGCTCTTTCCCTACACTCTTCAGCTGTTCCAAGGAAGCTGGATGAAAATCAGTATTAGCAGAGCATAACTGCAACGCATCCATGAAGTTCCTGAAGAATGTTTCTGTGAAGTTGGCTGGGCTACCTCTTGTGGGGAACTATTTAACAACTGGGATTTCTTTTGATTTGGATGAGATAATGGAAAGCTTCTGATAGTCAACAATAAGAGACAAAGAAGGGAAACGCACCACGTTGTTAACAGAAATGTTGTTTGTTGGTACAAACTTGGGATGATCTGCATCGTGATCAGTCATGAGTACTGGCAGAAAATCTTTTATTCCAAGTCATAACCATCAGGATTTATCTTCTTTCTCATTATAAATTGTTTCTATTTAGACAAGGCTGAACACAATGACTAAAATAATTTCAAAACAGATGAGACATCACACAATCATATCATTATCTAAAAATTGATTATTAGTTGCACACATCACATTATTAATTCCGGACGTTACGGAAAGGAAAATCTTTTAAAGTAGCATTTTTGCATGCATACATTAAGGCAAGCAAGAAATTCTGAAATATTAGCTCTGTTTCGGAAAACATCCCTTTTTACTGTCTTTAATTAGTGATACCGTTGTTTCCTGAGACAGGGAAACTGTTGCAGGCAACTGCAAGCAATGGAGGTCTACTCAGTTGCCTGCATGTAGGAATCTGCTGTCATTTCAGGTGGCCTGTGATATCTGATGTATCCCCACAGGGCTTGCAAATAGAGCACCTAGCTGCATATGATCTCTGCCATTCAGGAGGGGAAGCTGGAAGCCAAGCGGGATGCCTGAGGGCATCCCAAACAGTACAAGGTACCTGTACTGACTCAAGATGCTGATGTCTTTCTTGCTGGAAGCACATTCATAACGGTGAATTGTCAGACAGTAGAAATCTGCTTAGGAATCTGCATAATGCTCGCCCAAAAAGCCTGAGTGGAAAACCACTTCCCTCTTGCAATCTTTAGAGAAACTTCATAGCATTGTCCAGAAAAGTGTGATTTATACCCTGTAATATTAAACTAATGAAAAGTCATACTTTAGTCTATGAATGCTTGCTTATTCAAGCTTACACATAATTTAGGATTTTTAAATACATATAACCTAGATTAAAGGTTCTATTTTCAAAACACCTTTCTTTTTTGTAAAGCTAGGTAGAGTTAAAAAAGAAAATTACATACTTTGGATGTGAGAAACTGGAGTATACTCAAGTATAATTTTAACAATGTTATGTCCTATAATGAGTTGACCTTCTGTTCTCCTTAACCCTTTTTTTTTTTTCATTAAAGCCACCTACACCCACTTTGCCTTCTGTTTCTCTAATCTGCAATTATTTATGTTTTTTTCATGCTGCTCTATCCGCCATGGGAACAAAATTGTATTTGGTGAAATATAGAGCTAATTATACCATGAAACCAACAACAAAAAGACAGAGCAGATGTTACATCAGACGTGCTAACAGTCCCTATATTTAATGCACACACAGTGAAGGACTGAACACAGCATCTGAAAAAAAAAAATGTGATGGGCTTAAACATGTGGAAAGAAATTAGCACAAAACTCAAACAGAACGACATACTTAATAGGCTCTAAAACATTTATTCAGTGATCATATTCAGCATCAATTTTACTTTAATTCAATACATATGTGAGGCTATACATGGGGTCAAATACAGTGCATTAGGTAACTGTGCTCAAATTCTTCTGATCTCAGTACCCAGTTTCTTCAGCATCCCTTCTGCCTGTCCATCAGCACCTCTAGTTCTAGGACGAAATTTGTCCATCTCTTTATCTACCTGAACACTTCCCAAAACACAGGAATTGAATCCAAGAATAACTGTATAGGCCAAAACAATTTTTAAAAGTGCTTTCCAGTGTTTTCTTCCCAAAATCAATGGGAGTAAGGAAGACAGAGAAAACAGACCTTAATAATGGAGAACTATCAGACGCTAATTTTTGCTCTGTTTTGTTTTAGATTAGCTTGTTGTGGTTATTTCAAATGTAGGAACCCAATGGGTGACCCTACAGCAGTCCTCAAGCCCATGCAGAGGTCCTGCTGCATTTAATAACACAGGTGTCACTTCAAAACCCAACTGTAGGAAGAGATGATATAAACATAGGCTTTTAATATTCATAAGTGCCAATCAGCATACCAGACTCATATCTAGAATAACTGGGAGGCAGTTTGGTGTTTATTATGAAGGATTTATCCGAATTAGAGTGGGACACCTCAGCAGCCTACAGAGTAGTCTCTGCAAGTAGGGGACTACCACGAGCATGCTTCCCCCCTCTCTTAGTACCAGACTTCCACAAGACCATTAGTTCTCTACCACACGCTAACTACTTCAAAACTAAAAATAAGCCTACAGATCATGGAACTGGACAGAAAACTGCAAAATTTTGCTTTCCTCTATTGCCTACCTTTACCATTTTCCTAAGTAGAATAGTTACACAAGTTGGAAGTGATTTAGGGTAACTTGCAGACTTTCATGTCGGGCATAACTCCTGTAATTCCCGTTATTTTGTATACACTAATGCAATATAAATTTGCCATGTACCCTCTCACTTCACTGAAGAGGAGTCTAGTGACCCCTGTGAGTCACTAAACTGTTCTATAATAAAAGTAAAATAAACTTCATTCAGTAAATACACGGTACTTTATAGCAAGATTTAAAGATAGTCCATCATCAGTCAAGCTTCAATAGAAAAACTGAGACCACTAAAACAGAATTCAGCAAACACAACTTTGAATTATTAGCTGCAGAAGCACTAATTACATTACCATGATAAATCACTTTTCACAGATGTGCTGTACCAAATCTAAAAGGGCACCTTCCAGTTCACTAAAACACACATTATTACCATGCAACTAGTTCAACTCCACTACAAAGAGGAAAAAAAAAAAAAAGATTAAAAAGGTGTGGTCTTAAAATCAACTTTGAAGGGATAGATGCGTGAATAAAATGCATCTGCCCACTTATACATCTTGAGAAAACCAACTCTAGTAAGAGATATCTATGATAATACAGAATTTCAAGTAACTGGTTAAAAACATGCGTAACCAGACTAATTGCAGCACTCTGGAAAGGAACATGTCTTTAACAGCAGTCATCACAGTATGAAATCAAGTCTGAGCTTATTATATTTGGCTGAATAATCTAAAATTGTAGAATTAAAAATAATTATTGATAAAAGATAAGACATAAAACCTCCCTAGCTGTTTGAATCTAAGAATATCAGGGGATGGAATGAATGTTGAATTTATGTTGTGGAAAATTGGTCCCAAGTTGGTTTTACACTTCATCAGAAAGCACTTTTGTCTTGTATGCAAACAGTTAATGAAGCATACCAAAACCGCAACTTTTTTGCTAGTGCTGGTATGGTAAGAGTCACAGCATATTCCATAGCTTGCAGAATATTTAAGAAACATTATAGATATTTCATTTATTCTCCTTTGGTTATAATGCAGAATCCTATAATTTTAAATAAGGTTCCTTCTTGCATTTTCGAGTATTGTTATACATATAGCTAGCAGTTGCAGATATAGTATAGCCTTTCATATCTAAAGCATTTCTTTATGTTCCTTTACAGAGTATTTTCAAGAAAAGATGACACCACATGAATAACTGGTGCCCTAATAAATTCTAAGAATGTATGGATTCTTCACTACCTCTCATGCTGGATACATGACTGGTTTTAAAATTTTATAGTTAAATCTTTCTCCCCTTTTTTTTTTTTTTTAATTTTGTTTCAGCTATTCTCATAGCTGAAAACAAGAAACAAATTACTCCAAATGGATAACAGTTGTACTATCATATCTTTTCTAGAGAAAGTGGGTAGGACAGCCCCTTTTATACCAAAACTGAAATAAACATATAGAACAGGAAAGACTTTAGAATATGCTGAACACTTGCCTTTAAAAGGACTTCCTTTCACACTGCAGTTTTATGACTTTTGCATCAAGAATTTGTCTGCAGAATTACATCTGAGTACGGCAACCAGCTCCATTATCTCAACCATACACACTGTTATGATTAACTTTGGGAAATTAGTGGGGCTTACACAGCTGAACAAATGACTGGCAAACTCCAGTCAATCACCACATCAAAAAGAAAGTCCCAACTGCAAAGACAAACTGCATTAATGCTCTGCAGGAGGGGAACAAGCTGCCTAAAAATGGTGTAATGCAGGAACCGAATGTATTTATTTACTCAAGAATCACAAAAGCTGTTTTATCTGTGGAATCCAGCCTTTTACCGCTTGTCCTGTAAAGAAGCTCCCATTGGCGCACCAACAGAGTAAAAGCTACTAATACAGATTATGTTGAATGCTCAGACTTCAGAAAATGGGTGTACACTGTCTTCTGTCATACATCCTCATTAATTAAGCCTATCAATTAAGGGCACAAAGTACAAATTTGAGTGGCTGTCGCTAAAAATAAAAAATAAAAATTATCTGCCATTAAAATCCTACATGAAGGTGAGTCCACTCAGTCCCAGATCGATGGGACAGGCTGGGGTACATTTTAACAATTACTGGCAGCAAACCCATCCATATTATTGATATAATAGGTGGTTTTGGCACTCTAGTAACAGTTAGAACTGCAAAGGTTGATAACATTTCAATTAAAACCAGTAGATGAGATTGTAATGCCTGTTCTTAGGCTTGGGTGACACTGAAGTAGATTTGAGATTAAATACAGAACAGAGCTAAACCCTCTTTCTTAATAGTTTTATAACAGATTCTTCATGTTTCCACAATATACAATAGCTGACATATAGCCTTTTTATTTCTATTTTTAAAAAATATTTATCATGCCATCATATACTGATATAAAAAGTCCTTTTAAGCTTTTGCTAAGTTTGCTTATCATTTTACTACCCACTTACACTATTTCACTTTACGCAACACTTTTACACTCATCAGAGATTCTGCAAAAGTGGCCAGCCCAGAAGGGGAACATCTTCCACCCCAAAGAAGTGTTTGGTGAAGTGTCATCTTAGAGCAAGCTACTTCTGGCATAGGCAATTGCACTCATATCTGAATTTGGATGGAGAACTTGTTGGACCTCATTAGCTAAGAAAGCTGGGCTTCATTAATGTTTCAATACGAATCTTTCAGGAAAGCCCAGCTGCAGCAAAAAATGGACGTGGTGATTCAGGAGACACCACTCACTCCCTTCGAGTCCGTACTGAGGAACTGCTCCAGCATGGTGCGAAGGGACATCATGCTGCTGGTGGTGCTGTCTTTCAGATGAGATGTAAAACTGAGTTCTGACAACTCACAGTCATTAAATATCCCATGGCACTTTTCACAGGAGTACATGTGTTAACCCATATGTCCTGGCTCCATTCCAAATGCATAATTGCATTCTGCCTACCTAAATTCCCTACGCAGTTTCAGTAGCATGCAGTACTTTTTATCCTCTTTCTCTCTTCTCTCCAACACTGCTCTTTAGCATTTATGCTCAGGTACATGAAAAGGCACAGATATGCCACAGTCTCTACCTTTTAGCTGGCAGACATAAAAGAATTGAGGGTAACTCAGATCTACAATGCAACGCACAGGAAGAAAGAGGGTGCCCAGGATTCAAGGCAAAAAAAAAAAAAAAAAAGTGTGGAGCCACCTAAGATATGCGGTACAGAAATATCAAGGACAAGAAAATCTCAAAAGTGTTATTTTTCTCAGCCTGGGTCTTAAGTACCCAGCAGTTCTGAAAAGTACCTCCATCCCTTTAGGTTGTGCAGTCCCAGCCCTTCGTAGACTCGTAAAGGGATTAGCGGCCTTTTTAAGATTGTGCTCTGGGACTTCAGTGCTTAAAGTACTCTTAAACTCCCTATAAATTCCACTCCTGAAGACAGGCATCTACTCTGTTAAGTTAAAAAAAAGAGTCATTTCAAGTTCTATTTCTGTATTCCACTTTTTAGATAGAGTGTGTAAAAAACATTGATAAAACACAGAAAGAGACCCAAGATGAGAACTCTGGAGTATTCCCTGAGCATCCTAATTATTGAACCACACAATTCCCTCTTCCTTTTCCAATAAATCTTGCACTCGCTTCATCACGGTGGTCCCGATGCAGAAAGAGCAAAAAATACTTAGAGAGAACTCAGACTAGCTTCCACGCTGCCAATTAATATGTTTTCACAGGAGATGGGCAAAAGAGATTTGAGTTACTCATATTGTCTGTATTTCCTTAGTGATGCTCTGTTGACTAGACCACTATTTCTGAGCTTGATTTACCCAATTTGGTGAAACTTATAGTGGCTCCTTGCTTTATGCCCAATGCCATACATGAGTAAGGGTGTGTGCTGAATTCGGCCTTACAGATCACTTGAAGGGAGGATTCCGCCCGGTCTTTTGGCATAAAACAGGGATCGTTCTACTTAGTGGAAAGTGGGGGCAATCTGGGCAAGATACAGTAGTAAAATTCTTAACGTCGACGGGACTTTGCTGATGAAATGGAACTTTTCAGGGCCATCCAGGTTAAAAAAAAAATAAAAATCTGAGCTTTCCCTCAGTGTTTCCTGAACTTTACTTTTTATTAGAACTTACACTTAAGACCTTTCCAGACAGAAGTCTGAAACTGTTCTGGCCAGATATATTTGTTCTTCTAAAATACCTTTATTGGCCATTTCTCTTATGTATATTTATGTTTTCCTGCCAGTTAAAGAATAAATAATACAGATACTGACATTCCTGCTCAATGCTTTTCTTGGTACAGGACACACAACTCGGCTATAAAGCCTTTAGATCTGGATTCACTTAACTGAAATTTTCACTTCAAGTGACCAGTTGCCTCTGATACCCTGGGTAGTCAAACAACGGGCAATCTGCTGTAATTCACATATTCATTGGTACTAATTGCCCTGGACAACTGGATTCTAAACTTCAGTTCCTCATGAAGTTAGATGGGTTAAGCATGACTGACCACAAACACTTCTGATTTCCCCTTTTTTTGTGATGATCTCCATTATATTCCTATCATAAAAGCAGTACAATCAATGACGCAGAAGGACTATTGAAATGAGCTTCTGGTTTTTGGTGAAACTATCTATACTCTCATCTACCATCTTATGCTGACCATTAACTCTAAATGGTTTTTAGTTGCATGCAGAGTGAATCAAACATATTTTCTTGTAGCCAAAATTGCTGATTATAATCATATCAGGTGGCAGAATCAAGTGAGAGAGATGCCACCTTCACATGAGGTTCAATTTGACACATCTTTCCTCTTCTGAACCAACCTGCTGCCAGCTTTTTTCACTATTAAATGCACTCTATCTTGGGGTTTTTTTGAGGACATGCATTCAGGTCTTACATTATATCGATAAGCTCTCAAAAAAAAAAAAAAAAGCCCAAAACAACCTCCATATACTTTGTGAGCATGACTGCATGAAATAAAGGCAGGTCTGATGGATGCTGAATTAATGTAAATGACATTTTGTAATATATGGCCCTGATTCTCCTTTCACTTATGCTGCTGTAAATCTGGGGAAAAAAAACCCTCCATGGATTTTCATAAACTTACTCTGCTCAAAAGCTGATACAGCTGAGAAAGAATCAAATGTTCTTTATTTAAATATTGACTGTGCACTTAGGAAATTAAAATAGTTGTGATGCATATACTGAAAATAAATATAATTTTTAATATATATTAACTTCTGCAAGCTTATAGGTTTAGAGATAATTCCAAGTAACTAGCTTGTCTGAAATGAAAACATGAATATTCCTAACAAAAGGGTTTTGTACTTGAGGGGATTAGAGGGCAGCAAGTAGCTCGGAAGCCTTTGGAATATCCTGCATAAAACCAGGTCATTTTTAATATTAAAAAAAAAAAAAAATAATATTGAACAACAGATTGTGCTAAACTCACAATCCCCTTTCTTCTTCTCCCTCTGACATGCAAACACCTGACACACAAAGGGAGTCACATTCAGAAGGAGATTATGATGCAATGATCTCGTTGTGAATGTTGCATTATGGTTTCAGCATCGCTGTAAGAGCTCCCCTGGCACTTGTGCTTACAGCAATTTGAATTTCTCTGGCAGCTAGGTATGATTTGTGACAGATTTCAGCCTTGCTCTTCATTGAGGGAGTACACTGGCAAGTGCTTGAGGTATTTACCATGGAGACTGGAAAGAAGAAAACGTAAAGAGGAACATTTGAGGTAGCCTTTTTTTTTTTTTTTGGTTTTTTTTTGGAAATCTGATTCTTTTTTTTCTGCAGTTGTTAAGTTACCCAAACCAGTTCTCTTCAGTGTCATCATTTTGTGCTTCTTAAGGAAAAGTTGTCTCACTGTGCTGTTCGATTTGAAGACTTATTCCATTCACCATGGTAGTGAAACCCTGCTAATTGTAATTACTGTTATGACTGCATATATCACTAGCCAAATGCTCCATGTAGAGTGCAAGGAATATTTCAATTGATTGTGCTGTAGTTTGTGGCATGAGTGGAAAGAAGTTTGCCTATACGTTCTTTGCACATGAATTACACATCTAAACTTTTTTACGTGGTTTGGAAAATCTTAAGTTGACAAAGCACAATTATCTGCTTATCCTGGAAAATATCTTAAAGTCTTCTGTAACAGCAGGGGCAGCTGGTAGGTTACATGTTTGGTACTGGATTCCCCCGAAAGTTTGCTGAGCCAAAGCCTCTACACTTAAAGCAGACTAACTAGTTCCCAAAGCTGACCTGCAAAGATTGTTCTCAGTATCTCTTCTGCCATAGGAGAAGTAATAAGCATCTATGTGCAAAGTTTCTCTGAAACTTTCTTGGTCTGCAGGCTAAATCTTATCTTGATTCCTTCCTCATTCCCATATGTACCTATCGGTGGTAGTCCGCAGGGAATACAGACAGGTCCATAGCAAAGGCTGCACTCTGAGCACAAGCATTCAGGGAACAATGACAACACGCTGGCTGGCTTTGGCATGAACTGATGAATGAGAAATTTAATAGGGAGATATTGCGCGGCCTACAAAGCGAAAACCTGTATCTAACAAAGGATTGAGGTTGACCGGGTTTAGGCTAATAAAGTTTGTACCTTATCCAGTAGAATGGATCCAAACTTCTATTCACATGTAAAAATAGCCTATCGATTAAAGCATATTTCTTCCTCTTTGGCCCTGTTTTTCAATTATTTTATTTGAGACAATAAGTTTGGCAAGTTCTTTTGTTAACACAGTTCCTGTTATTTTAAAAGCAACAGATTTTATGGCCTGTGGTTATCATCTGATACTCAAAATATGTTCATGAAAGAATGCATAGGAGGTGTCAGGTGCACCCTTGGGAGGATAAGAATGTCCACATGGTCCCAGGTCTTCTACAAGTAGAAGTTTCTGTATGAATGGGTGAGAAACGTTCTTTTTCATTTGCAGGTGTTCTATATTCAAAAGGTACAGCGTAAGACATGATTTAAGGATTAACCCTCTGATCTGCCAAGCATCCTCAACTCAGGGTTCCAAATATGAGAACCAGATCTTCAAAATAATTTCAAAAAAATATAGACTTTAACTATAGGGTTTGTACAGAAAGACAAGATTTTAAGTATGTTTTTGTAACTATGCAAGATGTTTTTTTTTTTTTACTTTGTTTACTTAATTTTAAAATATTATATGCACACAGTCTTTAGAAATTAGTGAAACTGCAGATTTAATTTATTGGATTTAGAAAATACTACAGTACATCTGGCATATCATGGGTTTGTTATTGATTGCTAATTGAAAAAGTGGAGCTGTAATACATATTGCATACATTTTCAAGCAGAAAAGAAAACCATAATACGTTATAGTGATGTATCAGGAACTATCCTTAAAAATACACACGTCAACTATATTGTTAATAAACAATTAAAAAAAAAGAAAGTAATAAACTGACAAACTGCAGCATCATTGAATGCTAAATGGAATCAAATAGAATATGTGGATTTATTTGACCTACCAACTGATCACTGTTTCATTTTTTAATATGACTGTTATCTCCTAAGAATATACATGGCTGTTGAAAAACTGTCCAGTGTGAGGGCAGTTTAAATAAAATTAAAATTCATATAGAGAAGTAAAAATAAAATGTAGAAAATATATAACTAGTGCCTTTTCTAAATTAAGATCACCAGTCTATTTAGAGAGACGGAAGTGAAAAAGATCATTAATATATGAGAGTACGTAACTGTAAGTTTGGCACAACTGTTAGTCCTTCTCACTATACAAGAATGTGAAAATATTCCACGAAACTGAGATACAACATATCAGCACATATCACTTTCTGGAAAAAACAGAATTACTTGTTTTAAAAATATTTATAATCATACAGATGGAAATAATTGAGAACAACAGTTTGTTTAAACCAGAACTTATCACTTTGTGTAGTAGTGGGGAAAAGCCTTCATTATGTTAAATATAAGACACAATTACACAAGATTAAAAACTTCTCATTTCAGATTATAAATCATCACCGACTGATGAAGACTAGTCAGGAACGATTCATGCACACAAGAAGATGATTCTATACCTGCCCACTGTCATTTTCTTGAACTTTCCTCTGATGGGTGCTGTGATTGACAGGATACCATGACAAAATCACCACAAGTCCACTCCAAAGTGGAAATGTTATGTCATGTCAATACTTGAGCAACTGCTGTAACTGAGGAATGCTGTAAAGTGTTTATACTGACATCAAAAAAATGCCATTATTATAAGGATATATCTTCTTAACAATTTAGTTACAACGGTTGACACATTTTGATTCTATTGCTACTATACTTTAAGACAAATAGTCTTTACTTAAAAGCGATATATATAAACACATCATATAACATTTATCTATTTTATTCATGTATAAATAGTCACTAATATTCACATTAATGTATATTTGTATATTGATATTCATATCTAAAGCCTATAAACAAACTTACTAATATATATTAGACTGTGTTTGTATATACAAAAGATCAATGCTAAATTCATGAAGAGTGAATAATGAATGAAGAAAATGATAAATCCATGCAGAATTTATCAAATACTTGAAACAAAACATAAGTTACGTTTGAGGGACAGAAAAAAATTAAAACAAAATAGAAACTATTTCTGTATACAGGGTACTAATTAAGCCAGAGTATTTAAATGTAGCAATTGTACTCTCTCTCTCTCTCTTTTTCCTTCCCTCTCTTCTATCTTCTCTTTTTTTGAAGCTTTGCAGAGAAAGAGCTACTGACTTATTCATTTCAGTTAGCAAGAAAATTCTCAACTTCCTTGAGTGCTTAAGTGCAAGAATATTTTAGACCCCATCTTTGCATATTACTTTATCTTTCAGTGGTAATTAACAGAGTCTTAATCTGGCTAATGTTAATGACCACTGTTCTTTCTTTAAATCCCAGTTAAACCAAGCTTATTAAGGGCCAATTAAACGAAGTCTTATGTGATCTGAATAACACTAAGACCAATTTTTAACAGCTATAACTCTTTATTTTGGATGATGTGTGGAAAAAAAAAAAACCCTTCTCATTATGGCCTTTGTCTGTTTTAAAATAAACTGTCAATGGCTACTGGGAAGGATGGGAAATCTTAAAAAAGTCAGACATATAGCTCAATTTAGTAAAACACAGATTTTCTAAAAAGAGTTAGCTGTGTACTACTATTTTCATTCCTTCCCATAAAAAAAAAGGTAAAATATCACTCATTTCCGCTTCATTTTTCCTAAAGTTAGAGCACAAAAATGCAACAACACTCTGCAATAACTTTCCAAGCAGCAACAACACAACCTACATCTGTATTAACTTGAGTACCACAGACAGAATAAAGAAGAACTCGGTCATCATTTGATTTGGAAATGGAACATATCTAGCTAAATACGAAAGAGTTAATATGGCTTTTTGGTTTGGGGACAGTCAGGTAGTTTTCTCACTGCTTAACTGAATACGATTTTCGACTCCAGACTTTTGAAAGGCTTGTTGGTTCCACTTATGTCTAAGGTGACCCTTCTACAGACACGTTGCTATAAATTACATCCCACTATTTCTTACGTATCTAAGATTTCACTCATTGCTTAACTTCACCATTACTTCCCTTTCATCTGGACAGAAGCAGTAATGCAATCTGACTATAGCCTCTAGCTATTAAACAAAATATTACTCTTACCACTACTGTTTAAAGTCCAAACACCCTAGAGCTAAGCCCCGCTGCAGCAAGTCACCACAGGACAGGTCCTTTGCGTACTCTGCAGCACACAACAGACCTAACTCCATGGCGACAACTCTTAAATTCTGCGGTAGCAGCTCCAAAATCCATGGCAACATTAATTCATTATTGTCTCTAAAATACTCTTCATCCCCTACTTTCCCACTCCGGCACAAACATATTCAGCAATGACTCATTGCAGAGAACATCACTGACGAAAAATTGATGGTTATTTTTAACAATAAATCCTGAATTATTTTTCTCCGTGCTCCCCAGATATTTTGGCTATAACAGCCCTCAGTCTCTAAAAGAGCACTGCGCAAATCATCTTTCTATCCTGATACCAGCACAGAAGAAAACTTGCTTCTGGGCTCTGCAGCTTTCCATGTCCCACTTGCTCCACTCTTCGTCAGGCTATTGAGCTCGCTTGCGTCGCATTCGGTTCTCCATCTATCTAGTTAGAAGCTGGACCTCAGCTTTAACTTTCTCTGTCCTTGTTCCTGGCTCTGTGAGACAATACAGCTGTATTGCAGCTGTGAACATAATTAGAAAAACAAAACATAATCCCTTTCAAAATCAAAAGCGGAATTTTGCAGAAAATGATGTGGCTACACGAGTACCAGGCTTTGCTCTGCACCACTCATCTGATAAACCGACAGCTGTCAGCACCGGTACTGCAATAGGAAAGTATACTATTTTTCCAAAATAATTATCAAGGGATGATGAGGAGAGTCAGAGGGGAAACAGAACACTGCAAAAATTGTATCAAGCCACAGGAAAACAGGAAGAGGGCGGTGATATCATAAAGGAATATTCCAGTACTGAAACAGAGGTCGACATATCATAGCCAAAAATTCAGTTCTAGGTGAGAACTACTATACTACCTTTAGCACTGCCCCTCCCAAAAAATCTGGAAAATACAAATAAAGTAAGTTTAATGTCGCCCCCAGTCATTCACATCTGTTAATTTGGCAAATCAGATTTTCCATATGAAGATACACAAAAGACAGACGACCCAGAATCTTAGCCTGTCCTGTGGACATCTCTGTGCGAACCCCGCAGCGCCAGCAGTAAGACAGAAGAGCTTGCCAGTCACAAAACAAAAGGAGAAGCATAATCATTAGTATCCTTAACTAACCACCACTTTCCCATCCCAATCTTTCTTTCCCTCTTGCTCTCTTTTTTTCCCTTAGTTTTCCTCCCTCACCATTTCCCACAGTTTCCACTGCCATTGATCATTAGACCGCGCTTTTGCATTTCAAGAAAGAGCTTTCTTCATGCCTCTTCCTCCACTTAAGACTTCAGCTGTACACCAAGGAGTTCAATCCCGGATCAGAGAGGGTGACACTCCAGTTGCTGTACTGGTACAGCAGCGGTTCTGTCTGTGCCCCATGACACCTCTGATTTGTGTGAGGATTAAGGGTAAGGCCCACAAATAACTTTGGTTTTACTGGCCCCTGGATTTTAAATATGTATATATATAATCATAATCACACGTGGAACATCTCATCTGCTTTGGCAGCAGTAACTTAGTCGTGATTATGGAGAGTAGAAAGTTATACAGGCAGGCTCCCTTGGACACTCAAATCTGATGTGGAAGCAAGTGAGTACATCTCCTGCCCCTCCAATTTTTTTAAAATTTTTTTCAAATGAAAGATCTGTTTAAAAAAAACACATTTTCACAACTAAAGGCTTCATGGGGCTACTGGGGGGAAAAAAGACACCTGGCATTTTTCTGCCATGACCACGGGAGCAGCTTGAAGGACTTCCAACACGTTCAAGGTGTGGACTGTTTGCATGTCATTGCACGTGAGGACCTGGGCAAGTGAGATGACACCAGTAAAGACCTGAACTTCCACATCTCTCATTTTTTTAAAGTCTTTCCAACACATTGTTCTGGAGGAACAGTTAAGTGGCCGCGGGGCACCAAGAGGAGAGAGAAAGTGAAGGCTCCAGTTTCTTTAAGAAGGCAGGACCAAGAGACTGTTAATTTGAAAGGAATAAGCATCTCCTCCCTCCCAGAAAACAAAGTAAGCTACAGAACTCTAGCAAACTCTGTATAAACACCCAATTCTCAGTTTTGCGTGGTATTTAAATACTATTTCAGAGAACGCGTGGTCTGCAAAACATTATTCTTTGCCATGTTTGTGACATCTGGCTAGCACTGCTGTACCAACAACAAGTCCAGCCACGCTTAAGCTGATTCCTGCAGGGCCACTTCTCTGTATTCCGTAGGATGATCCTCAATGTCTACTCAATATTAGATCTCGGGTACGTCCCTACCCAGTCCTAGCTCAGCTCTGGCCATCCAGGCTGGCTTTGTGCAGAACCAGAAATTAGAAATTGTTGATAATAGGGACTTTGGTGCACCTGACTGGGGTCTGTGTGTGGCCAGGGTGGTCTCATCAAGGTTTACTGGTTAAGCCCCATGTCATCATAATCTATTTTCCAGTCCTTGAAGTAATCCAGTATCCATATGGCATAATACTTCACCCAAAAGTGACTCAGCATGTTTGGAAGAGCACTACACAAAAAGATAAATTCTGCTGTTGACATCCATGGCATCATCACTCCATAAACCACATTCATGGATAAATAAAAAAATTACCTTCCTTCTCTTTCATATAAAGACATTACTGCTAAATCTGATCTGCATGCAAAACCAGTTGAAAAATCCCATATATTTTCAACAATCCTGATGTGGTACATCTGTGGAAACAAAATGAATGTGGACTCCAAAGACAGAATGAACCATATAAACATTACATGGACTCCAAAAGGACGGATACTGGTTTCTCAATCATTAAGAAAAATGTTGGACCTAATGTAATATAAGTGTCTGTATAGGAGAAAAGAAGCAATTCAAGGGAGGAGAAGAGAAATTTAATCCAACTATCATCGGTGCGAGGCTTGTGAAATTGCCTTAAAGAGATGTCTAATTAAAGTTTTCTGTGAGTTCTGCAGAGCAGAAAGAAGATACGTTATCATAGCATCACCTGCTTTCACCCCATGGGGTGAAAAACTAGATTAGACCTTCAGTCTATAGGTGGAAAAGACGTGGATTTTTCTTTCAAAAACTCTCCATCTCTTATTGTTCCTGACTTCCCACTTGCTAATTTAAACTTCTGGACAGATCTTTTTCTGTCCAGATCTTTTATTTGTCTGCATCGTCACTCTCCTTCCATGTAACTGGAGCATGGGAACTAGAGATGTCAGATTGGGTTTTTTTTTAACCACTGGATGCCTCAGGACTGACTGAACAATTACCACTGGAGTCATGAAGGATTTTTTCCCCTTTGGAGCCCAATGGATTTTAAAGCATCTTGGAGTTTCAGTTCAATTGACAGGAAAATTTGGAAGTAATGCAAAGCCCTAGCTATTCCTTCTTAACTTTAGAGGACTGCTAGCAAGCATATCGCAACAATAAATGAAACACAGAACTTTGCTGGCAAACTTTTGCATCTGAAAAAGGCATACAGGTCTCCCTTCGGTAACTTTTGCCTTGTGGGAAGAAGGAAGGAGAGAGACATATTTAAAGGCCTAGAACAAACTGAATCCTACAAACTTTATTCCAACCTCTGGCAGGCCTTGTGTAGCTGGGGAGTCGGGGAATATTTTCATTGTTTCAGAAGCTTTCCAGTGTTAAGTTAATAAAACTGCAGCCTGCTGCTTAAACCCATTCCTGTGTCTGTCTTCATTCACTTGAGCATCCTAATCAAGTGTCCATTTAAATAGACTGGTGGCATTTTGAGATGCCAGCCACTCACACGAAGATGAGATCTTCCATTGTGGAGTAAAAACAGTTAGCTGCATAGATAAAATATTCATATATAAGAAATAGTACCGGCTAAACTCCTATCTATGACTCATTTCAAACTTAGTATACTTCACAGCAGAAGATGAATTGCAGTGCTCCACAGAGGTAATCAGATACAGAGGGGTGGGGGAAACAAACCACATAAACAAATACTTAATACCTAACTTTTAAGGCCTGATTTTTTGTCATCTAATTCTAAATACCAGCTTTAGAGAAGGAGACATGCTAGAAAATTAATATCATAGGTAATCTATAGACCACTTTTGGCTAATTTAAAGCTCCAATGTGTATTTGTTTTCTGTATAAATTTCTTTCGTATTATTCTCAATAAGATACTCTCAGCACGATAAAAAGAAGGACATTACCAGCAGCGTTTTCAATCACGGGGGCTATATATTCAAGAGCAATCAATAAAAACCACACAGGGCCTGACAAACAACTAGTCAAAGGAATCATTTTTCTCAGATACTTAGCAGTATCCTTTTAAAGTAATTGCTTTTGGTCAATGTTACCCGTTATCATTTGGTCTGCTCTTTTTCCAAAATAGAATGGATGTCATTTCCATTAATATTTCAGCTGTCTATGTAGGTTTTCAAAGTGCATACTCCACAAAAAAAAAGGAGGATTTTTGTTTCAACTTCAGTCAACTAACAAAGAACTCTAAAATGTTATAGAACAGGCAGTGTCACATCATCCAAGCTAAAAGGTAATTTTAAAGGAAATGATTACAGAATATTAGATATAGCCTGACCTCCTTTTCGCTCCACACAAAACTGTTAACTCCAATAAAGACAAATGGAAACAACAGACTTTGGCCCAGTCTATCCATGCTAGAAAATAATACTAGCAGTTAAATATGCTCAAAATGCCACCTAAAATAATGAAATGAACATTGATTCGTTATTATAGCTTGGTTTAGGAAATTTAAAGAAAATCTCACTACTGAAAAACCCTTGTGTTGCTTAACCCTGCCTGTGACAGCAGGGTAGTCATTGCCTTGTGCCAACTGATCATTTAAAGACGTCCACGAGATACTGAAAATACCCAGCATAATCTGTAAGTGTACAGCTGGGATACCAAATTAGATTAAGAAAGGCAAAGAATGTATCTTTTCAGTTGTACTAAGGCCCCAGAAACTGTCTAGTTACGCTTTGTACTAAATGTTCTGGCACGCTGCCAAGGCACTTCCAAACATTTCTGAGTTCACTTTTCCACAGAACTCTTTTAAAAATCAATTAGTAGTGAAAGTCTTTCAAATGCAAGTGTTTTAAAATGTCAAGCTTGTATTTCTTTTTTTTTTTTTCTTTATTTCTCTCTCTCTTTCTTTCTTTCTTTTTCCTCCCTTGTTGTGCATCAGTGGCGGTATTTTGAAACCTTTGTATTAAATTGATCATATTCTCTAATTAAGCCTGTAAAGAGAATAGTATGTGCAGGCAGTTTAAAATGCATAGAACAAAAGGTTCATTCTTCAGGAAAAAAAAAAAATAAATAAATAAGGTTGAGAGAGATGCTGTAATTTTCTTAAACAAGGATGCCCAAGACATTTGTATTGATTTCAGGGTGATAAATGTTTTCATCATTACAAGGCAACTGTAGAAGAAATGAATACTCTATTTAGAAATTCCTGGATTGGGATATTTTAAAAGTATACTGCGTAAGTGTTTTAGAAGTACAATTACAAGTGCTGCAAAGAACAAATGAAATGGAGGCTACTTTAATCATTCATCAAAATACAGAAGTGAGATAAAAAATAAAATTAAGAACACCATCAGCAGGGCTTTCTGCTCATCAGACAAAGATAATCTTTAAGGACTGTAACTTCTCAGTGGAATTTGTGGCATAATGAAGTACACACCTTAGTCTTCCTGTTGTGTTATGTATATTTTGGATGATATCCCTACTGCATAACAAAAGAGTTAAAAGTATATTTTGTCCCTATGTCACATAATCTGTTTGCTCTATTTCATTCAGCTAAGTGCCCAAAGGTTTACACAGATAGCAATTGATTGAAATCAGTTCTTTATGTGTAACACATTTATATTAATTGGTTTGTCCTTTCAAGTTGTGTTTATCTCTTCATTTCCATCACAGTTTCAAAGGTCACTCAGTTCCATTTATAAATCCAACATGACAGAGATTAGTAAAAGAAAAAAAGGAACAACTAAATGAATGCATCATCACACAATCACACATCTCACAATTCATTTATCATATTAATAAATAATGCTGTCAAATGCTTACTGCTAAGTTTGTTTGCTATCATCAAAATATTTCTGTCAAGATAACTTAATCAGCCCTGTTTATGCTTTGAGCTAAAAATGAGCTACAAAATATTGAGAATATTAAGCATATTGAACATTTGTCCCCTTGATCCAAGACTGCAACCTGAAAGTTTCGTGTTTGTGGCCTTTTTTGAATTCCTCCATAGCTGTCTAACAATAAAGTTCATCCATTTATATCTCCACCTAGGCAACGCACCCTCTTCTGATTGCTAGGATGAGGCAGTATCATGGCATCTGAGAAGATGAGAAGTTGTGAGACTGAAGTTGCTAACTATTAGGAAGGCTTTGGAGGGGGAAAACTGCAGTGACAGAGAAACTCTTTTTTTTATTAAAAAATATATATGACAACCCAAAGCTCAAAATGCCTTAACTATTGACATCTAAGCTACTCTGGAGTAGGCCTCTCTTGTCTTGTAAAAGGCAAGCTTCACTCGGAATTGAAGCAAAATTAAATTTAAAACCGTAATTCTTCTTTCTGTCAATAGGAATGTCAGTCCTACCGTAGTGCAGGTAAAGAAATAAATTAGAAAACATACAAACATAATGAAAATCCAAATGATTACAGCTCTTGGAAAGTGTGGTTACTTGCATACTAAGTGTAA
>CM018076.1:170505716-170708216 GCA_008658365.1 Alca torda | reverse complement strand
TGCCGGTGATACAATCCCAGCCTGACATTGCAACTGGACGACTGAATGCAGAGCTAGTAGCCAAGGAAGGCAAGTACCACTTCTTCCAAGGGCACAGAGACTCCACTGGAGACACATCAAACTACTAGCAAAGGAGAGAAGTCAGCGGCAAGGTTTACAAGCCTTTCACAGCAGGGAAGAAAGATGCAGAAGCAGCAGCTGGGAGGCAACACAGCTGCAACGAGCAAGAGTGCTCAGGAGAGAGAAGGAAGTTCCTTGGGGAGGCAGAAAGTCAGGCTGGCCAACCTGGCCAAGGCTACATACCAAAATCTACACGTGCTTTGAGAAGCACCAAACACGTACCTCACGCCTTGAAGGAGCTGGGGGGAGATGACAATGGATTTCCAGAGGTCTCATTTCTCCAGCATTGGACACAGAGCTCTGTGCGAGGGGATCCAGCAATGTCAGGCTCAGCAGAGCCTGTTGGCTTGCTTCCTCCTACAGCTGCGCGCTTAGATCCACCAAAACTCCTGCACCAACACAGCCTTGCTTCTGGACACATGAACCATGTATCACAGAATGATGGGGGCTGGAAGGGACCTCTGGAGATCATCTAATGCAACCCCACCTTGCCAGAGCAGGGTCACCTAGAGCAGTTGCACAGGAATGCGTCCAGGCTGGTTTTGAATGTCTCCAGAGTTGGAGACTCCACCACCTCTCTGGGCAGCCTGTTCCAGTGCTCTGCCACCCTCACAGTGAAGAAGCTCCTCATGTTGAGATGGAACTTCCTATGTTCAAGTTTGTGCCCATTACCTCTTGTCCTGTCACTGGCCACCACTGAAAAATGGTGAGAACTGGATCACGTATACTGATCCAATCACTGCAGCATAGTGATCTATCTCCTCCTTGCCACCTGGAACAGCCAACCTGAAAACTGGAGACACTGCATGGAGGAATGGATGGGCTAGGGTTTTCCTCCAGACTCCCGAGAAAAACTCGGTTACATTTTTCATCTGAGCTTCAGTGCATGAGTTTGCTGGTGCTCTGCCCAGAATAACAAACCCACTGACCAACTGGTACTAGATTACCTTACTGGGTACTTCAGGGAAGCCTCAACACAAACTTAATTTATCACTTAAATCAGCGCTCTAAAAATAGTTGATGGGGGGGAAGGGTCCATCCACAGAGAAAAATAAGCTATTTAGAAGAACAATGATCTGGCAATCACCACACATTCACTGCACATGGGAGAAGAAATCTATCCTTTATGAGCTGCTCTTGGGAATAAAGGAAATTCATGAACTTGCCAGATAAACTTTTCAGCGGGAGGAGCGGAAGACTATTTCATGTCCCTTTCCCAGTCAAGACTGAATACACTTACAGGTGGGTGAAGAGAAAACATGAGGGAATAAACCTAATTTAGAAAGAGATGGATCAGAAGGAGTGGGGAAGAAATTCAGAGAAAAAAAGAAAGAAAAAAGCAAGTAAGTATTTTGTTGAGTAACTCCACTAAATCACGGAACAGAAGGACAGGAATTCAGAGCAAAAGGAAAGAAAAGGGTGACTAAAGAGAATACACATGCACGTTCACATGCTACTACCCCAGTACCTGACTGATTTAATAACCATCCCTTGCATATTATGCAAATCGAATTTTCAAGAAACTTTTATCCTTTACTCAGGCCTTGTTGTAGAGATACATCAAACACCACAACCATAGCACTCCCTCATATTTTTTTTTTTTTTTTTTTTTTTATTCAACATTTTCTGCATTATCCTCCTCTTGGTTGAGGAGGATAATGCAGAAAAAAGCCTACCTCAACTACTCAACTTGTGCTATAAACTAAGGCTGGATTTCAGCTCTCCTAACATTAAGCTACCCTAACACTTTTAACTAAAGCTAATGGTCCAAGGCTCCCTCTGTAGTCAAGGAAAAAGACAACCACCTCCAGACAGCAATCTATCCTCTTTTAAGATCCATTTCTGTGACTGGTGGGAGGAAACACGCTCTGGAGATCTCTCTGTCTACCACCGCTGATAGAAGACATCTAGGCAATCAAGCTAAACCAGATGCCTAACGGCAGCGACTGAACTTAGGGGAAATGACTCTCACCCTCGCAGTCTGCAAGGTCACAGAACTACTTGGCACCTGGAAGAGAACAACCTAGAGAAAACCTCATTTGCACAAAATACTTAGGATTTCAATTCCTCGGGGGACAAAGAGGGGGATGCAGACACAACTCAAGGACTGCTAGTAGAAGGATCTTTAATATTTACATCTAAGGCCTGTGCTTCAAGTCAAAATTAAGTAAAAACCAAAGAGGTTTGATAGTTTCCTGGTGAAGCATGCCTGACACTTAACATCTTTTCTGATGTGTACAAGCACAGAGCAGGGTGAGGGACATCTGTCACCACCAACACACCTCCCTGCAGTCTGCACAGGAGCAACCAGGGCACTTGGCTCCGACTGATCCTCACTGACGACATGAAGCCTTCAGAGAACGCTGCCAAAAACTCAATGTAACAGGAAGATGAAGATTGGTGGAGACTGCATAGAGAACACGTACCAGGAAGTATTTCCACTTCTCTGCAGTGTGGCAGGGGTACTTTTGAGTAGAAGAGAGGAGAACAAGGCTGATGGGCAACCGTCAAACTACCATGATTTGCTGCAGTACCTTTAACAAACTGCACTTGATTAATTTCCTCTGGCTTCTTTCCATCACATTTTATCAACTTATTCAAAGTGAGCATTAAAAGCTCTTTAGTACCTTGCTACGTTTGTTACCGCTGAGCAGAAGTAATTGCCAAATAAGATATCTATCTGCCAGAGCCTGCTCATGACTGAGACGGTGGAGGTCATGTTCTGGAAAAGTTCGACTTTGAACTTTTCCAAGTTTCTAATTCCCACTGAAATTACACACACGCATAAGACAACTGAACGGCACAGAAAAACGGAGGTGAAATGCAGCAGAGCCGCCACCTACCCCAGAACAAGTTTTACTTCTGAAAATATCTGAATAATTTTAGGAATTTTTTTGCCCCGTTTTCAAATCATGCATCTGAAAAACAAAGCTGTCAGTTACCGTCAGTGAAAATAGAAGCGATCCCTGAAATACACGCTGGCCCTTGCATGCCCGATGCTGCCTCCCCTCTCCTGCCCACTCCCTCCCCCAAAGATGCACGGAAGTAAGTACCTAATCCTGTCCAGGGCTCCTTGAGGAAATTCTTTGTCTGTGATGTTTTCTCTAAAAACAGTCCACAACCGACTTTCTTTTTTACTTCCAACGTAGCGGGATTCAATTTCAGTGCCCCAGCTGCTGTGTGAATCCAAGGGGATGGAGCAAGCTTTGAAGTGCAGCCACGCAGAGGCTGCCTCGCAGGTTGCCGGGAGCTCCAGCACCACAGAACCACAGGGACCAAACCACTACAGCACATCACAGAAAACGCCTTGGCCATGGAACCAGTCCTGAGCAAGTCAGTCTTGCCTGCAGATACCCTTACACATGCAGTAATGCAGAGGGGAAAAAAAAAAAAAAAAAAAAAAAAAAAGGCAAGTATTTAACCTCTTTGATGACATTTTCAGCCAAAAATGTGCCTTGAAGAAGACTACTTTTTACATTTCTTGTTCAGCTATACATGTTATATGGCATAAGAGTTAAGCACCGTGTCAGTAGCTAATGTCACTTGATAGCCTACTAAAGCTTTGTTAAGCATGAGGATTTGCATGCTATTATCAACAACGTCATAAACTTTCCAGACTTCTGCAAAAACCTCTCGGCTGCCATTAAACTGTTAACACTGTCTTTTTCTGCCTTTTTTTTTTTTTAAATCTGTTTGCTGACCAGACGGCATCGCATTTTCCCTTTCCTGCTCTTGCTGCTGCTGCACTGCCCTCTCCTCCACGTGACACAGGTGACACAGCCACCCAAAAACCTCCCCTCCTGCCCACAGCTGCAAACCCAGCAGGACCAATCCTGCTTCCAAGCATACCCCCAGTCTAGAGAGCAGGCTGCAGCACCAGCAGAAGAAGTTTGCCGAAAGCAGAGCAGCTGACACCAATGTAGCTGATGTGCTCTCCCACTTTCAGTGGACCTGGGGAGCTAAATCCTTACCTTAGTGCCCTTACCTCTCCCCTTCTTGCCCAGCCTCTGGCAATCTTAAATCATTTTCAACTTTTACTGATGGGTTGGTTTGCTGGGTGGTTTTTTTTTTTTTTGAGCACCCATCACTAAGCCCAACTCCAGATTAAGTCCTGACCCAGGAGGACTCAAAGTCTACAAAGACAGGCACAGTGGAGAGACACAGACACCAGAAGATACTCATCACACAACAAGGAAAGAAGTTATCTCCTTGAAAAATAAAGAGTTTGAGCAAAGAAGATAGATTTGTATACATGTATCCTTTGGGTTGGATACCAACCAGTAAGGTGAAACAGGAAGAAAGTGAATGGCCATAATGAACAAGAAAAAGACATTGGGGGGGGGGGGGGGGGAACAACACCAAAACCACCAACCGTAAAGGGTTTTAAAAGGTAAGGGGAAAGTTATCTCGATGCATCTCACGTAGATTTGATGCAAGGACCTGCTTTCTGAGTAGACAGGAGAAACAAGAGTAGGTCAAGAAGAGCAAAGAGCCAGAGAGAGCAGTGAACCATCACTGCTATGGGGTCATTCACTGTGCAAGCACCAGTTGTACTGAAGTGACATAAACACCCAGGAAAGACCAAGGTAGTTCTTGTACAGCACAGCAACAATCAAATGAAGGATGGGTGAAATACACAGAAAAGACTGTTTTTCTGTTTTTATATATATATATATATATATACACACACACACACAATACAGTGCATTTTCTAGTCATTTATGAGAGGGATTTGTCCACCTTCAAACTTCCTTTTCCACAATGCTGATGTGCTGAGACCTGGATTGTTTTTCCAGTTGTTTGACTTGTTTGGGGTTTTTGGGGCTTTTTTCCTTGGTTTTTTTCTTGGTGGTAAGTATTCCCCTCATTGCTCTCCCGTGTGGTCCCCCGTTAGTCTGCTTGTGTCCATCTACTGCCAGCTGTCTTACTCTTCAGACTCTTGGGAGTTTGTTTGTGGACCACCTATCATAAGGGGATCCTGATCTATGAGTAGGGCTTGTACAAATAAAACAAATTATTTGAAAATGAAACATTTATGATGGATTTATGGACAATATTTTCGAACAGAACAAGAAAAGCACAGCTCAACTCTGTGATGATGCAGAACCACTGATTAACATAATTGAATAGCTTTTGTGCTCTCCAAGCAGATTAAACAATTTACAGACGCTGAGTTTTTGGATAGACCCAAATGAGGAGATCAGCCTCTCTTCGAAGGGACCACCCATGTACTCTGTGTTGTTCTCCATGGCCTTCTGATCAGGCATTACTGGTTAGCAAAACTGAAGTGTGCTTTGGGTACTGATTTAATTATAACAAACTTGTATGAAAGATCTCGGCAAACAGGTTGATCATAGTATTCACATACTTTCTGAAAGACTTACTGAACAGCAATAATCCATTTGGATGCACTGTAACTCTGATATAATTCAGCACAAAGACAGAAAAAATAGTTTTAAAACTTCACTTTCCTAATTTCAGTTTAACAGAGTACCGATGCACTAAACAGAAATACAGTAAGTGTTCATGTATTTGGTATCTGGAGCGAAAGATCAAAGCTGTTCTTCCTCGTTTCATTCTAGTACAATCACTGACAAATCACACACTCCCCAAAGTCAGCCTCTCCGAGATTTGAGCTGTCACTGGTATGCTACAATGTGCAAGAGTTAAAACCTGAATTGCATTTTTAATCTGTTTGAAACCATTATCCGGGTAGAATTCATAATTCTTTAAAGTGACATGATGTGAGGTGCATCTCATACCACTCACAGTTTGTACAGATGATGATGAAGGGAGCACTTTTTGAAAAAGGATAACTATTATCTCCTTGGCATTGAATTAAACCACGCTTTATGCCTGTGAGCAAAAAGGCAAAGGATGCAAAGCTAGTAATTTCTTTGGTTGCCTCTCAGTTCACTCCCAGGTGTGGAAGGGTAATAACTGTCCCCAGTTACTTACTTATGCAAGAACTTTTAACGATAGCCATCTACAAAGAATGCCTCTCATAACTATCCTACTTTTATTTACAAATATATGCACACCATTTTTCAGTGTCTCCACATGAGAACTAATACCGGTAGCCGAACTGTTTCAAAAGCAGACACACATTTTCAGTACCCACCTTCAGATAGTCTGCGGCTAAATTTTACGGCTAACTTTACTATTTCACTAAATGAGATGACACAACTCTGCACCTCTAGATCGCACCCTGACTTTCTCAAGCCCATCTAATATAACCTCTAGCTTTAGTACCTTTACAGGAATGCCAATCTCCCTCAAGTATTATCGCCGATATTTGAATACGAGAAGAATGAACACTAGGACCATTTCCCAGATTCATACAGACAGTCTGTACCAGAGTTGGAAAGGGAAAGCCCCCATGTAGACTCCCACGCTCCCCAGTCTTTATCTTCCTTTGCACGCTATTGCATCGTTAATTTATATCAGAGATGGGAAATAGGGGCTAGAGGAGAAGTCAGTCACTGTTAAGTGAATTTGGAGAAGCCTGTTGCCCCATTACCTGCTTAGATTTCAAATCCCAAACAAGAAAAGGACAGTGTAACAAGGCCACAAAAAAAAAAAAAGGAGAAAGAAATTATACAGACGGAGAACTAATTAAGAGGGAAGAGCTGGCAACAAGACAGAAGGAACTTCTAAGTGTTACAAAGAATGCAAGTGTAAGCTTGAATCAATAGTTTCTTCTACACATTATACTTGGGCAAGATAACAATGCTGAGTTCCTGGATCTTCCCAGTTTTGAAGGATTTTTTTTCTTCCCACTGAAGTTACCTATTCTCTTACACAGTGAAATGAAAGCAGACAACACACCATAGTCTGTATTTCATTACTTGGGTTTCACCTGCATTTTTTAAGACCAACACAGTTACATAGGTGAATGGAGGCCTCTATTGACATGCTGCACTTTTATTACTGATGAGGAAGCAATCTCAGCTCAAATTTTCAAATATGTCAAAGGAAAAAAAAAAATCAAATTTTTTTAACTTGAAGCCCAGACGCAATGATAAACCATGAAAATCAACAATTTGTATGTGTACAGCCATCTATATCACGCTTAACTAAGCACTAAGTCTTTAAAAACCTGAAGAAAAGTTAGCTTCAAGTATCCAAGAAAAGAAGTCAGAAAAGAAGGCCCCCAGAGTGTATGCAAACTACAGGATTTTTCACTATTATAAATCCAAACAATAAGATGAAACTATGAAGGAATAACTTCAGTTTAGCTACAGTGACATTCAGGACACACTGGCTGAAGTAACACTCTCCCCCCACAAAAAGCCGCTAGGGACAGAAGTGGATCTCCACTTGTATCAAGAGCAAAACTCCACTATGCCATGGCCCTGCTGCTTGCAAATTAAAGGACCTGACTTTTTTCAAGCACAGTCGTTTCAAAAAAATCCCTCAGTGGCTGTTTTAGATTTTGACATGCAGTGGTTTATTTCCTTTAATAGATACTCCTCTATCTACTGTGTAAACAGTGACAGCTTCACTGTTTAAACTTCCCGTAAATCCAAGATTAACGCACTTCTTTTTTTTCTCCATGCAACAATTTTTTTGCCTATTTGTATGGCATCTCCACTCCAGCACCCGAGAACCTCCGGTTCAGCGAGCCATGCTCTCCAGACCTCCACAAGGATGGAGCTACTTCTGCTACCGAGTGGGAAGGGATATGGAGCCAGAAGAAAAGGGCCAGACACTGCACGGATGCACAGCTCTGGGCAAAGAGCTGCTCTTACACCCAAACAACACGGCCGTACCCCTGCAGAGGCACAGGCTCTTTAGATGTGAATTATGAAACCCACCAATGTGTATTTTCAGTATTGCATTGCCACCACAGCACTTGCAATAGTTCAACTCTTCTGAGAACCACAATTCCCTCCTTCCCTGGTATTATGTGAGTGCACTTGGGTCTTGCTGTCCTTGAGTCTTCTCTGTTATTATGTATTATTCTCCTGAATAGCCTGTTGGCAAGTGGGAACCCAACCGGTTCTCATATTCACTAGGAAGCCTCCAGATACCGTGGCCCACTCTACCTCCCATTAACCCCACACCAAAAGCCACTCCTTCAGTCCTCCATCGGTTCCTGCAGCCTTCCTTTCTTGCTTGCTCATCTCCTTCCAAGGACTTGCTCTTTCCCTCCTTTAGTTCAATGACTGATTCAGTTCAGAAAAAAAAAACACAAACCAAAAAACACACCTTTATCTCGGTAAGAAGCAGATGCTCCCCCTCCTTCCTCTCCATTCCCACCTCACCACACACAGAGAAATACTTAAAATGATACAACTAAGACAGGATTCCTAAGTCTTGTCCCCATTCCTAAATCTTGTCCCCAAAATCTCAACATTCGTAGGTTTGTGAGTGTCACTACAACTAAATGAGGTGGACTGTGGTGTATAAACTGCCTCTAGCAAGCCTGGAGAATGGCACAAGTTATTGTGTATACAGAAAAGTCATCTTTTTTAGAAACAGGGCCAACTGCTCTTAACCAGCTTCACTCTTGTTTTTATATGGCCACCCCAGCTGCATTCTGTGTACAACTTCACGTGTTGCAAAGTGATTTTTCTTGACAACATGCTCATTTGTACATTTTACAGTACTTCACAACACCTTTAATGCTTGAGTTCAGAAAAGCTGGCCAAGCAAACACATTTCTCATTTTGCACAGACACGCTTCTGCAGTTTGCTAACTGAAGAGGATGCCTGTCAGTATCTCAGATTCTTCTTTTTCTTTTTTTTTTTTTTTTTGAGTACATTAAAACTGGGCTTTTTGCACAAGACTCCATTTGCCACATGAGTCTTTCCCTCTTAAACCCAGTATTTCCTATTCTTTCACTAACTTCACTGTTTACATATGCCCAGTCTATTTCATTGCTGTTCGGTGAATTTATCTTCAAGTCGTACAGGGTGCAGATTTGAACGCAGACCAAGTACACCTGACACAAAAGTCCAGAATAATTAGTTCCTTTCAGTCAGTGAAGAGGACTCCATGGGCCTTGCCAAATCCACCATCAGTTTTCTTCCTCACCCTGTCCTCTTCTTAGAGCAAGCCATTTGCCCACTGGCTCTAACCTCCCCGGGCAGCCTGCAGCAATGACAGCTTCATGACAAACACACACTGGAAGACATGAAAGAGACAATTCCGATTCAAAGGAGATGACATCTGCAACTTACATCCATACTAACTTCTCTCGTTCAGAACCACGGAATGGGTTGGGTTGGAAAGGACCTTTGAAGACCATCTAGTCCAACTCCCCTGCCATGGAGGGACATCTTCCACTAGATCAGGCTGCTCAAAGCTCCATCCAACCTGACCTTGAATACTTCCAGTGGTGATTTCAGCATCAACGTGAAGAACGTCTTGTCATGGAGCTGAAAACAGAAGTCTACATCTTCCCTCTAGCAGAAATAGCTCACTCGCTCTTTCATCACATCAGGCTACAGAGAATTCAAGTGCTCTGTCCAGAAAGCTTTAACACCTTGTAGCTCTCGTGCCCAGTCAGAGAACTGGCTGATAATCAGAGATTCACACCATTACGGGCTGAAGGGAAGTAAGAAAGAGATATTTACTTTCTCTTGAACTGATATTTCTCTTAATCTGCAACTAATGTCATCTCTCACTTCTTTCATCACCTTACTCCCAGAAGTCAATACAACCTAGGGTAAGAGCCAACGTATCTGAGGACTGACATTGATGCTGCGTTGGAGCTGCTTTGGAACCACCACAAAGCTGAGAGATGCTCTGAGCCTCCAGTATTACACAAGCAACAGTTAAATAAATATCACATGACTATTTCTAAAATCTACTTATACTTGCTAGAAACAACGAGGAGTCTAAAGCTGAAAATACTATCAATATTCTGCCAGAAAAACACCGAACATATAAAGCTCCCCAGTGTTTCTACAGGACTGAGTTTTTGCAACTACTAATTTACTGGTGATATCCTAGAAAATCGGAGGAAATTGGAAAAGTGCAATAGGTCTAAGGGTATATTTTTTCCCCCGACCGCTGCCTTAGAGGCTGCATACCTTACTTATACGTCTACTGTTCTAATGACTTAACGTGAGTGATACTCATAAGACACTCATCATATTATAAAATGAAAGAACCCAGAATAATCCTCTCTCTTCAAATAAAAGCAATATCACACTGACATCTTATACATTTCCATCTTTTATTTTCCTGTTCTGAGAATTCTCTATACACCTTCACTGGGAGAAGTTATCCCTTCTTCCTTTTAAGTGAAGAGCAGTTACTTCTCTCTAGCTGTCATCTGGAGGCATTTATCTTACAATCAATCCTGCAGTATGAAATTCAGTTTGTATTGGCACAACAGCTTCACATAAAAACAATCATCATTTTAGCCAAGCTCTTACGCTGCAAATCCTTGTTCCCACTTTGACTGACTTGGCAGTAATCCATGTAGTTTATTTGGTTACACAAAGAACCACAGTTCATTTGACAAAACTATCTTCCTTTTCTGTTAGTTTGGCATCCTAAACTGCCATACTCACTTTTTTTGATGCATGTTCGTAATCCTTAATGGATGACTCAGTATACCTGCTGTGGTGCCTTCACCCACACAAAACTCTACCTCCTGCTTTGATTATCTGCGGACTTCAAAACAAGTAAGCAAACAAAAAACCACCCCACCCTAAGACTCGCCAAACACCTCCCTCTCTGTCTTCTGCCTGCAAACACCAACCAAGAAACCTTTTTTCCTGATTTACTGACCTCCCCTTCAGCTTAACGCTTCTGTACGCGAGTTGTCAACAGCAGGAGTCTCCACAGGATTCTGCATCACTGCCATTTTCCACTATGTCTTTTCTACATATGCACTTCTCTCTCTTTCCATATGTCCCCGACTCCCTCCTCCCATTCATTAATCTTTCTGCCATCTCACATCCTCTGCCACTGTAATCCATAGCCGTTGCAGGTGGCAAATCAAGAGCAAGCTGCCTTCATCTGCTAGAACCAGCCACAGAAAAAGAAGACAGCTGAATCCTTCCTTAGCACCCACATCAAACATCCTTGTAACCTTCAGGATGTTAAGCATTATTTACAGAAGCATTAAACAAAGCCTTTCTCCTCAGTTAAACTGGCTTGATGAGAAAAGCAGTATCACTTGACTCATGCACGGAGGGCTTCTGTGGTCCCCTATTTGCTCTTAAGTTCCACAAGACAAATAGCCCATAGATATAAATATCTCACCTGTGACACACAGACGTACAGGTCCTTGCTTGCCTACACTACCAATGCCTCTGGACATTTAGGACCTGATCCCTACAAGCACCTGTGCAGCCGCCTGCCTGCATCTCACCTCCCACTTCCAGTGTAAAATCCTCCTGCAGCCCCACGATGTAGGCAGACCTAGATTCATCCTGCCTTAATTAATGTAGCCACATAAGGCTACTTTAGGCTACCTACCATAAATGCCACTCAGCATAAACACCTGTATAATCACCAAGTAAGGTTCAGTTCGTAAGAGGTAATAATATTTTGCATAAAACACGTCATACATTTTTTGGGGAAAATTCAGTGTTTTGAGACACACAAAGTCTTATCCAGGTCTAAAACACAAGCACAGGCTTGCATACTCATGTTCTTTCCAAGTACATCATTTGTTCATCATAATACATCATACCTCCGTAAAAACTATGCCTTGCCATCTTCTCATGGCCACGAAACAACCAGCACTACAGCCAGAGAAACACACGTGGGACAGGCTTTTCCCCAGGGAAATCCAAGATCTCATCTCCGTTCTGGAGGCGTTCTTCTGGATTAAAAACACTGGGGATGTAAAGCTGTCACACTCCTAATTTTGGGAACGGCTAGAGGTGCTTTCCTGCACTGGTGGACTCCAACCACCTGGTCCATTCCTGCACAGCCATAGCAGTTTTGGGGGATGAACTGGGAAAATAACCGGAGTTAAGAATAAATCAGCAAACGCCAAGAAGTTAGGGCAGTTTCTTGACCCAAACCAGTCTGCTGGCAGTGGAAGTGGGATGAGTGACAGAGGGACAGGCACCACAGGAGAGGGGTGACAACTCTCATAAGCCAGCACTGGCACTAAGAGAAGCACAAATAAAACCACAGCCAGCAGCACCTCAGTGAGACTGACTGAATCAAGACCTGCTCCTCACTAATGAGCGCAGGGAAGCAACGTCTATCCACTCTGTATACAACTCATCACTTCTAACAAGCACGCAACACTCTGCTGTATGCTTCTTCTCCCATACGGATGCCCCTTTCCACCCCCTCCAGCAAGAATTTACCACCAACCTCAGGATAATCTAACACTACGCTCCACAGAGAAAGGAGCTTCGTTTTGAAAACCTTAACAAGCCCAGCAAGACCAAATTATGATCAGCAGCCTTTAAAAATAAGTGGATATGAAAATTCCTATGCAATAAAAATAAATTATCCAGTAAATGTAATTTGCCTAGGGTTATCACACAATCTCGTGCATAAATATCAACAAAGAGCAGTCAAACCACCCTCCATGGAATTTAGAAACCTTTACAAGGCATGAATGATGATTTACAGTGTCTAACTCCACCAAGAAGAAAACATTCCAGGTTGCAGTCCATCAGTTGTGAGTAAGGCACTAACGACCTGACTTTTAGGAGCATTAGTTTAACTCCAGTGGGAGTTGTGTTGTTTAACACAGGTGAAGCTGGAGCCAGGGATCCCAGTTCAGCACTCCTTATCCAGCAAAACTCTCACACATTATCTCCAGTCCTCCAGCATCCAGAATTAGCTATTACATCAAGAAACATAGAAACCCAGAATTATTACGAATATCATTTCATGGACATGCAGTAACTTTCAATACGGCCTAAACTCTTCAGAGATATTAATTTAAAAGCCTGAACCAACAGTTTAGGATTTCCTCTAAGCCGCAGCTTTCTCAAGTCAATATTTGTAAATCATGTTTCATGTTTCCAAGGAAACCAAGTGGATAATACCTCTTGCAAACAGCCTCCTTGAATATACTTTTCGCAGCTACAGGGCTCATAGAAGTTACTCTCAGTCTGACAAAGGAAAGAAGTTACACTTTTCCTTACATCTTCCGAAAAAACATCAGCCTGCAACTGAAGCAAGTACACAGCATCTACAGAAATCCCTGTGGACTTTGCCATTTGGAGCACACGTCTAGTAACTCTTGTATTGCTCGGCTTTTCTACATATTTTCCCCAACAGTAGATCTAAAACTGTCCAGCGTAAACAGGATTACATTCATTTCGCACATGCAAAAACAAGGCATTTCTAAAATGACTTAGAAATTATCAGCCAGTACACCACCTATGGAGGTCTGACCATATCTCACCACCCTATCTAGAAACATATTATGCATCTCATAGTAAAGTTCAAATGTTAATGAAGACAGAGAACAAATCCAGTGATAGAGTAGCATGTTATAACAGAATGATGCTTACTTGATTTTTTTTCTATTATTTTTCTTACCTGACAGATATTTAAATCAATTTAAGGCATGACTAGCTTACTGCATCCCACAGACATAAAATAAATGGTGAGGAGCGCAAAATATACCTGAAGTAATTTTGTTGATGGGATCTTTGGAAAAAGCAAGATTATCAGCGAAGCAGCAATGACATAATATCTCTATCTGAAGAAGAGACGAGGAAGAAGTAAAGCCTGACATTAAGCAGAAATAACAAATCTATGAATTCCACTTTGATTAATGTGAAGACTTAAAACTTTAAAACAAAGCGCCTGTAACAGTATTTTTGTGCTCTTGCACAGTGAAGACAGATCAAAGCAACCAAGAAATCCATTTTCCTGTCTGGTAGAAGTTCTTCAACACTTCAGTTCCCAAAAAGCCAGGTAATGTGCTTTTAAACAATATACTTAAAGAGCATTACGTGTCCAAACATCCTCGCCAAAAAAGAAAGACTCTGAAGTTTCACCAGAAGAATCCAGACTAGAAAAACACACATCGCACTCTCACATCTGCTCACATCTACCTACAAGATGCCCTTGACAATTGTTTAATACAGCAAAAGCATACACAAAGTTCATTGGGATGTTGCATTTTGTTTGCTCAGAGAAACTGAATGCTGGATAAGACACAGATGCTCTTTGGTGGCTCAGGGCAACAACAGAAACATCAGCCCTTTCAGAAAGCACCTCAACCTCCTCCTGACATAGCAGGTATTGAGCCGAACCCAGGGACTTGGGCTGTAACAAGATTTACTGCATCCAGCACCAATCTGCAACCTAAAAAGATCCACATTCAACACGAAATAAAACTGCAGCTCCTCAACAAACCTAGCAGGAACAGCTGGGAGACTCTACTGACATTGCAACAGAGGGTTGTTCGAACAACAAAAATGAACCCATCACAACAGAAGCCCTTTATACAACATACCAGGCATCACATCAGCTACGTAAACTTCAGTGGTGAGCAGTGAAAACCAATTTCTGTCTTACAAAACGTCTCAAGGTTGTCTGCAATATAAGAAATGTCATTCCAGAGCTGGTGGCTGAGGTATAAGTAATGGACAAAACCTTCAGTGGATAATAGCTAGTGTGGCAATGAGAGAAATCCACATTGCATGAACGTTTATTCAGCAGCAAATAGTTTTCAAAAGATCTTAAGTCACCACTGAGCAACAACAGGTTTATTTCTGCCACCATTTACAAATGAAACACACACACATTTACTTTTCTAGGACAATTTGCATCCTCCCCCCACCCCTTAATTTAGTAGTTTCTCTCCCCTGCAACCTGCCTTCATCCCAGAGAAGGGTGACTCACACGGAGTCCAACAGCACAACTGGGAAACAGACAGGAAAGAGCAGAAATACTCTACCAAGATCCTTGAGCCAGAATAGACAGGAGGACACGTACCAAAGGCAGCCCTCACCCCGAGAGCAAGGAGACGAAAGGCCCAAAGGACCCCCCTGCTCAACTCAAGTGAAGTCACAGTCACCTCAAACCTCAGATGTCCCAGGTACAGAAGAGCAGGACACAAATGGCACTTGACAGCTTGACCTAAAGGGAAGAAATGGAGTCGCTTTCCACGTGGCAACTTGTGAGGTACCACAAGTTTTCCCAAAGGTAACGCAAGACACCAGCGCAGAGACGCCACATGCAGCTCCAGCCATCTGCTCCACCGACCCAGAAACCAAGGGGTTACTGCTTCACCACAGTGTTTTCAGAAACTGCCGCAATAAGTCTTTTGCAGAAATTCAGGGCTCCGGGGACCTAGAACACACTATGTCATCTATAACATGAAAATATAAATTAAGGGACAGCTGTTTTTTTACATTGTTTCTTACATTTAGAATTGTATGCAATGGAAACTAATTTGCTGTTATAAAAAAAAACAAAACAAAACACAACACAACTGGAAAGTAAAAATAAGATTAAAAGGCTCATAGACATTGCATGGAGAAACAATAGCAACATTATTGGTGAAGGACAACAAACAACATTAAAAACTCCACTCTAGTGAAAAATGAAATCATTATTAGTCTTTGCACAGAAAGGATTTTAAGCTAATGACTGCAAACGTTTTAGGCTCACATTTCTTCCTTGCTGTACAAAGAGCTGTACTCAGAAGACAAAGTTCAAAAGCTCCGTGGAGAGCTGTTCATGAGCCTCACACACCACTGCCGGACTGTAGGGGGCTATTTCTTAATAAACTGGTGGTTCATATAGAACATAAAAATCATGAATAGTAGTAAGCCCAATGGAGGAAAGCACAAGCCTACTTCAGGCACCCCACTGGAAGCCTAAACCAAGACATTGCAGTGCGTGCTGGAGAAGAGTTTGCCAGGAGGAGGAACTGGAGCAAATGCTGGGACCGTAACAAGTGACCAGAAATCGACTGGCTTTCGGAAAGGTGATGTTTCCCCACAGACCAATTAGTTTTGCCGCCGTGGTGTATGAGATGTGGGTAAAATTAGCTTTACAGTGTATTTCACTTTCCTTTTTTAAAACACAGATAAGAAAATACCCATTTGGACTCCTCTCAAGAGCATAAGGAGATACTCTTTTGGCAGAGAGCCTCCACCGTGCCTGGATATATTTCTAGCATGCTTTACCTGGCTCACTTTCCCCTCGGGCAGCTTGAAGCATTAATAAAACCTTTCCTCTGACCGCCACTTTGCAGTGTTCTGACTTGCTGCACAGGGCTACACCGCACAATGGTCCTTGTTCCCAACCCTGATCCTTCTCACAGGATCTGCACCAGTTACGTCAACTTGCAAGAAGAAAGTGACACAGCCAACAAGCTTCCTTTTCCCTCTTTGAGGAGGAGGAATGGAATTACATTTCTAATTGTACTATTTTTTTTGATAGCTCTCCATCCTACGTCATTTTGCCCGGCTCCACGAGAAATACAAGTAGAAATGGAGTTATCACACTGAACAAAACTATACAATGAAAAAGCTGGCAAAAAAAAAAAAAAAAAATCTTGCTTTGGCCTTTAGTTGCTATTTCAAGGAGTTAGGGAGAACGCAGAGAAAAAATAAAAAGGAGAAAGGCCTATCTTTAGTTTGGTTTCCTTATAAATTAAGGTTACCCGTGATCACAGTTTAAAAGTCAGCATACGTAGAAATTAAACGTTATTTACATAACTATATCTCTTTGAGAAGACTGAGGAAATAGAGCAGCATATACATAAGCATGGAAGAAAGTCTCCAAACAGGATGAAACAATTACAGGGAAGAGCTCCGGTTTGTTCAAGTACCAGTAGGACTTCAATGATAAGATCACTGTGAAAGAGGACAACTTCCCCAAGTCGAGCAGAGCTCAGCAAAATCAACTCACTCTTTTAAAACTGGTATGATTAATGAACAGCAGTTACGGGGGGAGAAAAATGGAATATCCAAATAACATCATTATTAAATCTGAAATGATCCTGGAAAAACAGGAAGAAAAAACAGAGTGAGCAAGAGACAGAAAGGTCTGAGAAGCACGGCACAAGGTGAGCACACCAAATGCTGAGCCTGGGCCATTCTGCTCAGCTGGAACCTCCAGCCAACGAGCACCCTATTTCATATTTTAGATATAATACATTCAATAGACATGTCCGAAAAGGCACCTGAGAAATGGGGTGTCGGCATCATCAGCCGAGAATAAGGGAAATATTTGAAAAAGTTATTTTCGTAGGCAGCTTCACAAAATGAGAACAGATGGCTACTCCTAACTCTTGACAATGTTTAATAATTCTAGAAGAAGCAGGCTAATCAGCAGCACTCCAAAACCTGTCTGGTAAAGAAATGGCTTTTTTCTTTAACATTATTGTATGCTCTAATGAAAAATTCTGATTCTTATTTAAATTATTCAACAAAATTACATCTGAAATGATGAAACCGATTTACATTCTTTCTTTCATCAATGCTCAAGCAGCACTCGCTGTTGCAGTTTCTTTGAAACTACTAATCCGATAAAAATCACAGATTACACAAAACTGAAATGTAGTAAACTAATCAATAAGCAGGTACATAATAGAATACCTTCTTTCTCACAGCTTATTCAACAACCACAGACCAACAACCACAGACCAATAACTAGCTCATTCAGAAGTTGAAAAATCTACCAGGAGCAAAAGAAACAAGATAAATGTGTTTTTCTTTTCCAGTCTTCTAATACAAACAATATGCTGAAGGGTGATATCTACTAGTTCTAAAACTCTCATGGATATTTTAAACAGAAACCATGAGTTTCTCTTAATAACCAAGTATTATTTTTCCTTTATTTAATATAAAAGTTAGTTTTAAATGCAAATGCTTTTCAATAAGATCTTTAAAGTAACCTGGCACATTAAAAATAAAACAAAACATTAATAAAAATTATTTCAATGATCTTTTCTACAGTTTATAGGAGTTATAATTTCTATGTAAGTACAGCTGACAAAGTCAATCGTAAAATTAAACCATCTAGTAAATAAGAAATACATCATCAGTCATATTGTAATATAAAACTCACTAAATGAACATTAACTCCACAAACTTTTAAAATATATAGGTATGCATACAATGCATTTGCTTGGCTAAAAATCTGAGTACACTCTGAATAAAGACTACTTCGTCTGCTGCGTATCAGCACACTGAGTGTCACACCCAACAGACGTCATTGGGAACGGAAAATCAGTAAGAACTGCAGAAACCAAACAAGATTTAAACTGATTGTTTAAATCAAGTTTTCCTGCCCTCTACTTTAAAGTCAAAATGATTTAAATCAATTCACCCTCTTCAACAGCCGCAAATTAAAATGCTGTTCAATTATGCAAACTCTGAAAATGAAGACGGAGAAGGAATTGACAGGAGACTGGTTGACCACTCACTTAAGAGACAGAGGTGTAACAAGGTTAAGTGACTGGAAGCCAAATATATGGATAAATTCAGGGTACAAATAACACACAGAGATTAGACTAATTATAACCACTGGAACGCCTTACCCAAGACGACAGTTGATTCCCCGCTGCATGAAGTTTTTTACGTTACAACCATGTATTCACAAAACGTTCCAGCTCCAAGAGACCATGCGCGCTTCACACAGGCCAAGGTGATACTCTACTGATAGCATTATTTAAATTGCATTAGATGATCATAACAGTATTTTCCGATCTTCAAATCAATGAATCTACAATTTGATCCCATGTTGAGATCTCTTATTTCTTCTCACTTCACTAAGACCTGCCCCCCACAAGTGTAACTTCATTTGACTTTACAGTACCTTCTGCTGTCTGCTTAAATGCCAACATGTCCAGCACCAACTAAAGACTTTCAACAGAACCAGCCATCACCTGAAACCATCCTTCGGGACACCACTGAACTCAAAATGCAGTTTCACTCTTCAATTAAGACCTCAAACACACACTTTTCAAAGCCTTTTCACTAAGTCATTGCAGGCTTATACTGTATTTTACACGCTACTCTATGGGGTGTGTGTAACGTTCTTTAGCCTACAGCACAGGGAATTAAATCCTCCTCTCAACATGGGACTTCATGTTTAGGTAGAATATTGATGTAAAGGAGAGCTAGGAAAGCCTGCATCAGGCACCAAGAGCCAGGATGACAGTGTTAAAACAAAGCAGCCTAGAAGTACTTCTAAACCACTGAATTAAGAGCTCAGTTTCAAGCTGGAAGCCTCCTACTAGACATACAGCACTAGACGGGTCTCCAAAACCAAGGTTCATATTACAAACTGGGGGAACAAATTTTATTTGGCATCTGTGGCTAAACTCAAACTCGTTCATGCAGGCAGAAAACCTTAAGAGTCTTTGCAACTTATACGTTGCTTAGATGTGGCTTCGTGGCTTCACTTCTTCGATGGCACTTTGCAGCACGGTCAAGATGCTTTTAGGACACAATTCCTGTACTTGACACGGTTGCCAATCCTCAGGCTTCATAAAAGCTGTGGTCTAGTGTTCAGCTTTTAAACTGAAAACGTTGTAAAGTTTGACAAACGCTGACTGGAATTACTGTTTTAGATCATATCAAATGATTGCCGTAGCATGTGTCTCATTTCTGCTCCCTCCTATAAAAATTACTTTTACAGATTCTTTGATATAGATAAAAATTTTTGGGTTTGCTGAATTAGTTTTAACATTGTATAACACTAGGAGAATATTTCCACTGACTATTTTCATATTTGTAATAATTAACCGATAAGAGAAGACAACTTTTCATGCTACCCTCACATTTCTATTTACAATATCACAGTAATACCCAAGGAGCCAGCCTGGATGCGGGACTGATCCTGGCTCGCTTTGGGTCTGCTGAAAGACACTCCAGCATCCATAGCCAAAGGCAGGGGAGCATCCTCACCCCCCCTGCCCTGTCCTCTGGCCAGGCAGAAGCCACCACGGAAAGACACACTTTTGGGAAGGCAGTCCTGCTCAGAGGGCTTGCCCGCTAGGTGCTGAACAACTTGAGAAAATATCCCTTATGCAGAGCAAGTAGCAATTTTAAGCATATATATAGATAGATAGATATTTATATATGCTACAAATAGTATTAAAGGCCATTGGCTTCTTGGGTCAAATGGGTGAAAGCAGAAAATTACAAGTAGAAACGTTTTTAAGAAAAAGCAGGGGTGGGGAGGGAAGAGTAGTTAAAGGTCCTACACTTTTCCAAAAGTTAAGGCAGTTTTAAAATAATCCAGGATCCAAAAAGTATGGCTGGAAACAACAATTAAAGAAGCTTTTTAATGGCAAGACACTGTTCCATTCAGGTCTTCAGCGGAAGGGTTACAGCAAGAGGACGAGGATGGGGGAGAAGAGCACTCCTCACTCAAAGAGGGGCCGGGCAGCGCTGCTGGCAAGGGTCAGAAGGCAGCACAGCAGCTAAAAACCCAGGGATGAGAACTGATGGATGGGAATGAGCAACATGGATGGACTGCAGTCAGAATTCATCACAAGAAACTTTCTCCTTTTACTTTAATTCCTCTTTTTTTCTGTTTTTGGTTTGGTTTGGTTTTTTCTTGGTTTTCTTTTTAAAGCAAGGAAAAAGACATGTCAATGAAAGCCACACATACATGGAACTTCAATAGTATTTGGGAAGGATCTGAAGGTACAAGTATTTTTCATTTCTGCTGATCGACTTCAGGCTATGCCCACAAGACAAATGTCAAAGACGTTTTAGCAAAATGTTGATTTCGCTGAATACAGATATGGAAAGTAAAAGTGAAAATGGCAATGCCTTCTCAAACAGCAGCCTCCAAATCTGCCCGCTCACTAGACTGAGTCTGCATGCTCTCCCTTTCAAAAGACGAAAAATAACCCACTTTGCTCATATTTTTCCTTTCAAAATTTTGTAGGGCACTGTCTACACAGAAGACTTCCTTGCTTAGATGAAAACAGTGAAAAATTAAGTCGCCTTGTAACTGCTACCAATTTACAGAAAATGGAAAGGGATGTTTTTCCCCACCTTTGGTTTTGTTTTTTGGTTTGGTTTTTTTTTGTTTGTTTGTTTTTTTCTTTTTTTTAAAGAGAAATCTTTTCATTTCCCACAAACCAAATTTTCATGCAACTGCAAGACTCTATGAAAAAGCAACTGGAAAAGCTCAAACTACTGTCCAACACTTAAAAAGATTTTAAAGTGTCATCAATCCCAGCTCTTTACATGCTCTTCTAGAGCACTGCCAACCCAGACTTGAACACTAACTCAAAACTGGTTTATGCCAGCATTGTACACTCAAAATAAAGACAGATACAAGAAGAAAAAATAATCTATATTATTCTAAGTCAAGTCCTACTCAGATTCATGTCAGATGTTACTACATAATACTCACAGACGGTACCTTTCTTTTTTTCCTAGGAAGAACTGGCAACCAATACCATTAATCCTAAATATCTCAGTGGCTACCTTAGATGACAACGTGTTATCACATCTGCTATGAAAGGTGTCCTCAATTTTAGCAGACCATGTGAAAACACTGGTCACATGGAAAAAAAGGAATAACATCCATGGTAAATGATAACAGACACAGATGTTCTTTGAAATTCACGTTACAAGTTTCTAATATTGCATTATTCCATTTAACAAACTTCAGTCATTTCAGCTGAAATTCTCGGTGACTGCTTCTGCAAAGTTTCATTTGAAAGATTTTGAAAGATTTCAGTCACTTCTGACAATTTTAGTAGTGCGAAAAAAAGCTAAAAAAAATAATTCAGAGTATTTTGGTTGGAAAGATTCTCCCTCGGGAATCCACAGAAAAAGACAGAAACCGCTGGGGTTAGACACTTGCCTTTACCCATGTCAATGCCAGTCTGCTGAGACTTGAACAAAATATCCAGGAATAGCAGTTTGCCCTTGCTCAGGAAGGCTTCCACAGCTCGCTGGTAGCACCTCCAATTCCACTAACGGACCTGAACTTATTTCCAGCTGGCCTGAGCTCTCTGCACATCACCTGCACCGACCAGGCCAGCCAGCATCACTGTGCCTTCATCGCCGTCAGGGACCTACAGGGCTCCAGAAAAGAGATGCAACACCACCACTGGCAAAGCCCTTCACGGCCAAGGCAGAGAAAAAGAAACTATTCAGGTAGTCAGCAGGAGGATCAGCATTAGCATGCACAACCTTGTGCTCTTCGCAGCTCTGACCACCAGACGACGCCCCACGCTAATTAGGAATTAGGGTCACTGCTTCCCACCCTACAGAGAGGGTAACGAAGTGGTTGTCCTAGGTGACATCTGACAAAACCAAGACCAGAACTCGGGTCTCCCGAAACATTATCTGATTAATTATCCCCTTTGTGGCACCGATGTCCAAGGTCATGCATTTGATTGTTCTACGTTTAAACAACGAGAACACGCTCGCCCCACAGCCAGGAACAAAGCTCGGGATTTTTGAGTCCCATCATTACTCTGCTACATCGCAAATACCGTGCCAGCCATTAGCAAAGAGCGTGCTTCATTCCCCTCCTGGAGGCTGGTTCACAGAGAGGACAAAAGCTTGCCACTGCTAACCAGACATTCCTTAACTCAAGTGCTGCTGGTCTGAGCTGCCACTCCAAAGCCTGTCAACGCCAGCAATACCAGCGACCCACAAAAGGATAACACACCATTGCACGAGGGCATTTGTTTCAAAATGAAATAAAAATAAAACTAAAAAAAAATATCTGTGAAAAAATAAACAAACCAGGAGATTATAAAAAATGACAGACATTGCTAGGATTGTATTCACAGGGTAAGAAATGTCAGTGTGCAACACTTGGCAAACTTTATTCAGTATTGTCAAGCATACTTTTAATAAATAGTCTTTAATCAGGGGATCTGTCTTGACCCTAACACATACAATTTTAGTTCTCACATACATTAGCTTTTGAGTTCTTGTGATTTTATTGAACTTTTAAAAAAATAAAAAAAAAAAATTACAAGGAACGATCAACAAGCCAACACCTAGACAAGTCCTACCCTTGTACCTGCAGCTGAAAGGGATCCTCTGACACAGGAACTGATGTGCACAGATGTGGAGTGCATGAAGAAACATAGTCAATATGAAGCATACTGTCCCTCAATATATTTCATGTGACTTCACATATTCGCTCCCAACTTTTACCACATATTTCAGTTGAGAAACACTGGGATGGCTCACGCCACCATCCCTTCCCAAAAATGCAGGAAATGACAGAAATAGTTATAGGACCAAGGCACACCATAATTTAAAGTGGTCTTCTCCAAATCAAAACACATTATTCTGCAGTAGACAGAAATGCAAAAAATATTTGTATGTTATAATTTGATTTTGGTTCAGACCAAAGTCTAGATCATGCTTTCTGATTAATATCACGAGATTTTACACTGAACTCAAGAAAGGAAGGTCGACACAAGCTCACTGTTACATCCAGTGTAGATATACTGACTTTTTGGCAGAGCCATGTTCATTTTTCCTCTTCCTTCTGTCCCTCAGTATTATTTTAAAAATTCTCTGCTGCCAAAAGGTAAATAAAACTGATTAAATAATACTCTACCATTTCTGTATTATAGTTATTGCTTGGGAGCAAACATGAGAGCACAGACTCAGAATAAACTTCAGACCTACAAGTCACACCAAACTTTGCAGAAGTATGAGAAAATTCACAGATTTTGGGGCACAATGTCTAAGCAGACTTTCTGCACAGAAAAGAGCCTCCAAACACAAACACAGCACCACTAGCACAGTTGTGGGGGTTTTTTATATATATAAACCAGAAGAGACTGCACAACTATCCTCGCGTTGGTCCAATTTTACCCATTTTTTCAACAGTGCCTCATACATGTATTGGGTCTAGTCAACACTCCAGTCAAGTTTGTCAACATAGCTCTAGGCCTAGCTATAAACTAAAAGAATCATTTTGACACTGAATCCTCAAATATAACTCTTGTTGCCTTTTTGTTTTGCATTTAGTACTAACTTAAAAAAAAAAAAAAAAATAATCATTCAGTCGAAGCAAGAGGACCGTCTAAAGTTCAGTTGCTGAACACAGGGTAAGGTTACATGGAGCTTTTTCCACTGACGAACAATGCTGAAAGTGTTCTTAGTACTACAGTGCAAAAAGTATTTCTCTTTTCAAGCGTTAAGCATGCATTTAATTAAAAAAAAAAAAAATTCTTTTTCACTGCATAGGAAGCGTAGTCATCTCATGCTTTCACATTTGCACTTCCAAGGCTCAAAGTTTGTCTTGCAGATACAGCACAGCCCACCTTGCACAAAGGGAAAGGAAAAGCCACAACCTGACTGCTCAATGCTTCTCTTTACATCTCGCTTTGAAACAGCCTGTTCATTATATGTTTTCCCCTTAGCTGGGGAAAGCGAGCATGCTTGTGTTTGCAGCTCCTCCTCTTTCAGAGGCGCACAGCTGCAGCTGTAGTAAACAACCACTAGTCAGGAGCTGAGAAGGTCAAAGTCTGGGTGCTGCATCCATTTCAGCTTTTCTAAATATGAAATTTCCATTTCAAGAAATTAATTTTTTTTTTTTTTTTTGTTTCGTTCGGTAGTCGCGTCAAGGAAAAGCAAACCGCGATCATCCTCCAACAAAACAAATCAAGACACAATACTTCAAAAACCACAAGCAAGAGACTTCAATCAAAATAAGTATTTCCCCGGCTTTATTAATACACAAACACCTCATTCACGCTTGATTCGAACAAAAACTTGGTCAAAACCAACCTTGCGCTGACGAAACCTGTTACACAATGCAAATGACACTCACTGAAGGAACCAGTGAGGAAGCTGGCCATCCTGAAAAGTGTCACCAGTGGCCACGCGAGGTTCACAGAGGTGACCCTGAAGCACGGAGGCTACAGCCCGACAACTTCAGAAAGGCTAACGTAAGTGAGCATCATCCACCCAGTGATGAGAAAAGACACACACCTTCCTTTTATTTCATAAACTACCCAAAATCTAAACAACAGGATGCCCTTCTAGCACTGAAACCTGCACCGAATTACGCAGACCACCTACACAGCTGCGGTATGGCAGAGCTCCCCAAGCACCCGGGAGAGGCATCGCCCACTTTCCTCAAGAACACAGTCTGTATTTCTATTTAATTATGGTGGGTACCATAACACACCACCTTGGTCTGGGTGAAGAGGAGGACGGTCGCGACCACGGGGCTTTGCAGCCCAAGCCCTTGGCTGACCCCACTCCACCATATCCTGGGGAAAGAAGGGCTGGTCCAGCCCTCGCCGCGTTTCAGCCTCCTCTCCTCCAAAGTAAAACTCTGCTCAAGCACGTTCAGGTCTGGCTCATCCCGATAGAAACAGCTGGCCGAGAACTCCACAATTAGCCTGTCCTGGAATCTTAAAGTTTATTTTTAAAAGTTGTTACGCACAGTCTGCTTGGGCTCTCAGGGGTCGTTCCAGCAAAAGGTTTTTTCTACAAGAGAGCGCAGGAAGGCCTGGAAATATTACCTCTAAGTATTGCTGGGGAAAAAAATAATTAAAAATACCTCATTTCCCATCCCCCCCACTTCTTTACACGTCTGATATTGCCTCACTATCAGAAGCAGAAACCAAACAGCATCTCCCACATCCTGAACTCCTTCCCAGCCCCTCCAGAGCACGTGCAATCACTCATCAAATGCCCCACGGCATATCTCCCCCTCAAAAAGACCCTTTTTGGGGGATAGAAGAGGAAAAAAATTTTTGCAGCCCTCTTCAAATGCTATTGACTACTCCATGACCTGGGTAAAAAAAAAAAAAAAAAAAAATAGGTGAAAAAGGGGGGGGGGGCGTGGATGGAGGGGGGCGAAGATCAAGCCACCTTGTAAAGCTGCCAGTATCCTAATGGAAAGGTTTGCATAAAGAAAGGTGCCCCCCCCAGTTCCAGGTACCAGTCGCAGGAAAAGAAAAGGGGGGGGAATAATAAAAGGGGGGGGGGAGAAAACAAGGAAAACACCACCACTGTTGTTCTGGATGCAGGAGGGGGGATGGGGGGGTGCTGGCTTGGGGAAGGGGTGCGGATGGGTGCTGCTCCCCGGCTGCCGATGGGGGTGATGTCATCGCACCAGGCTCCAGCCCAGGCACCCGCCAGCAGCTCAGCTCCGACCGGCTGCCAAAGCCTCCGGCAGCACGCGAAAAGGAAAAAAAATAATAAAAAAAATAAAAAAAATATTTAAAAAAACGCATGTAATGTTTCCTCGCTACGCGTGGTGGGTTTGTGACATGAGGTGACACGCCGTCTTGCAGACAGCGGTTTCAAGTTGATTACGTCCCATTAGAAAGATATTCCCCCTCCCCCAGCACGAAGAACACACTAAAAAAAAAAAATAAATAAAAAAATAAGCAGACAAGGTTTATGCAGCCTTACGTCATTAAGAAAATGCTCCTATCGCCCCATCTGTGACCTATTCAGCACAGTTACTAATCCCACGCTAAGACCACTTTGCTGTTCCTGTACATTTCAGAGTTGGAGACCAACCAGAAAGCAGAAAATGGAGCCCATACGCCAGCGCTATATAAAGCAGCCTCGCAAAGTTGCCGCGAATATCTACCTGCCGTGGTGAAACAGAAAAAAGGGGAAAGTGACCAAAAAAAAAAAATAAATAAACGGGGGGGAGACGGATACCATTTATTTCATGATGGATAATTAAAAAAATAATAATAAAAACTGGTTTACTTACTTATTCAGGGGGACTGCCAAAAGCTAGCAGGATTTTACAAGCTCGATATAAACCCCGATGCAAGTCAACTTCTCTTCGGTGCCTCCTACCAAACTGCTCGTACCTGCTCCCTAAGCGCGTAAAACGTCTTATTTTCCACGCCAGCCCTGCCGAGACCCGAAAAAACCCGCTGTCTGGAGCGCAGCATCGCATCCCTGCGACCCATGGAGGGAGGGGGGGAGAAATATAAAATAAACCAGCCAGCTGCTCCTATCCGCCTCCCCCCCCCCGAAATCCCGCACCACCCTGACAGGCGGTGCGGGATTTCGGGGTGGGGGGGGGGAGGCGGACAGGAGGCCAAATTTCATCCCAGCGCTCATTTACCCGATACCTTTCGGTGGGTTTCACAGGGTGACGCCGATGCCTCTGGGCACACGCTTTTAATGTAAATACCAGCGGTTTGCTCCCCAGGCAGATTTCTGGAGGAGCAAGTATTTATTTTATAGAGGATAATTATTTTTGTAGAAGGTAATATAGTGTTACGCTCTGATTTTTATTCTCCCTCCCTATGTAGCGTTATACTCTGCTTTTTATTCCCCCCCCCCCCCCATATAGCATTACACTCCGATTTTACTTTTTCTTTATATTTTTTTTTGTATATTAATTTCTTTCCCACCCCCCCCCCCCCCCCAAAGGCGCAGGGGCACCGCGGCCGCCCCCCCCCCCCCGAAATCCAGGGACCGGCTGCACAAAGGGCTGGGGCGCTCCCAGCTCGCTCCTCATCACTCCTCGATAATCGCCTTTTTAATTATTTTTCCCCCCGTTTTTTTCACCGTGTCCCATCCCTCCTCCCCCCACCCCCTCTTCCCTCTTCCTTAAAGCCTCAGCGGGAAAGTTGAGGGAAAAGTTCGGGCCGGCGGCGGGGGCCGCCCCCGGCACACACACACCGGGAGGGATGGATGGATGGATGGAAGGAAGGAAAGAGGGAGGGATGGAGGTGATGGAGGGAGGGAGGGATGGAAGAAGGGGAGGGCACCGCCGTTAACCCCCGGCTCGCCCCGGCGGCGCTGGGGGGAAGGGGAAGCGGGGGGGGGGGGGGGGGGGGGGGGGGGAGGAGTGGTGTGTGTACACCGTGCCCTCGCTTTTCTTTAAAATTCTGTAACTTGTATCGGAGCGATGATTTTTTTTCTCAAAAAAAAAAAACAAAACCCAAGCTGACTGGGACAGCAGCAAAAAAAAAATAAATAATAAATACCTATGTTAGCCGTGTATTCTGATAAGAAAGGGAATGGGCACAGACCTGAGCAGAAGAGAAACTGTTTCCTCCCCCTGACACAGGGTCCCCGCTCTCTCCCTCCGCCCGCTCCCCCCGGGCCGTGTCACCGGCTACCACACGGCCCCGGCGGCCGGGCCGGCCGCTCACCCCCGGGGAATGAATGGGGGCAACCCGGGGAACGGCGCCGCTCGCCGCCGACTTACCCGCGTCACATGATGAACCGGGGACCGGCGGCAGGGGGGGTCGGTGGGGGGGGGGGGGTGGGTGGGTGGAGGCTTCCCGGCGCCGCCTTGCCTTGCCTCGCCTCGCCTCACCCTCCCTCTCCTCACGGACACCCCACCGACCGTTCAGACAAAGGGCCCGGTCCGGACCCGGTGTCCCCCCTCCCCTGCTCCGGCCGCGGCGGGCGCCGGTGGCGTCGCTGGCATGCGGCGCGTCCCCGCCCCCACCGGCAGCCGGGCGGAGGGAGGGAGGGAGGGAAGGAGGGGCCGCGCCCCCGCCCCTCGGCCGCCCCGGTGCGACGCCCGCCCCGGAGGGGTGGGGACGGGAACGCCCGGCCGCGCCTCCCCCCCCGCGCTTCCCCCGCGACCGGCCCCGGCCTCAGCCCCGGCCCGCCCGGCCGCGGGGTTGCAGGGCGGTGGGGCCTCCGGGGGCGCCGCGGGGAGGGGCAGGGCGGGGCCGGCAGCGGGGGCGCGGTGGCGCCGAGGGGAGGCCCGGGGCGGGGGAGCGCTGAGGGCAGGCGGGGCGGGGACAGGTTAACGGGGCAACGGGGGAGGCTCGGCGGGGTGCGAGGCGGCGGGAGGGGTACGGGGCAATGCAGGCCCTGAGGGGAGCCCCGGGGGGACGAGGCGATGGGGGCGCTGAGGGGAGCCCCACGGGGGACAAGGCGATGGAGGCGCTAAGGGGAACCCCAGGGTGGGGTCAAGCTTTTGGGGGCGCTGAGGAGAGCCCCGGCGGAACAAGGGGAGGGGGTCGCTGAGGGGAGCCCTGCGTGGACGAGGCGCTGAGGAGAGCCCCGGGGGCGACAAGGCGAGGAGGGCGCTGGGGGGAGCTCCAGGGGAGATGAGGCGATGGGGGCGCTGAGGGCAGCCCCGGGGGCGACAAGGCGAGGGGGGCAATGTTCCAGGCGGGAGAAGACGATGGGGGCGCTGAGGGGAGCCCCGGGGGGACAAGGTGATGGGGTCCCTGCGGGGAGCCCAGGGTGGAGGGACATGGCGGTAGCTTCACTGAGGGGCGTCCCGGGGAGGGGGGACGACGCCGAGGGCGATGGGGACGCTGAGGGGAACCCCGGGGCGGGGAGACTCTCGGAGCAGGGAACGGGGGCGCTGAGGGGATCCCCGGGGGGGAACGAGACACGACACAGAGCGGTGGCGGCGCTGAGGCGGGCCCGGAGGGGGGACATGGCGGTCGCTTCGCAGGGGAGCCCCGGGAGCAGGGAACGAGGCGCTGCGGGGAGCCCCGGGGCGGGGGCGGCGGGCGGGGGATTGAGGCGAGGCGCGGAGCGGGCGGCGCCGTCGCCGGGCTGCGCTGCCGGCGGGAGGCCGGGCGGCGGGGGCGGCCTTCGCCGCCTCCCTTCGTCCCCGCTGGCCGTGCCGGGCACCGCGGGGCTCCGCAGTTACCTGCCAGGCTGGCAGGGGCTGAGCGCTGCAAGCCCGTACTATTATTTTATTATTATTTTTTTAAACATAGACACACTGCAGCTTGTCAGAAGTATGTGAGGTGGTGGGGTTTTTTGTGTGGAGGTCGGCGAGTCGTGCCTCTGCCATGTGAGAACTTCCTTTATGGGAAGATTTTTCACACGTAAGAAACAGATTCCGAAATCCTAACGTTTGTTTAAAAGATAAACTTTTTGTTACGTGGCTCTTTTAAAAGAAGTACTTCGAAAACCTTAGGAAACAGAAATATAAATCCTGAGAGTCAGTGTTAAACTCTCTATTTCAATGAAATATTTTGGTGGAGAGATCCTGGACCATGTCTGAGGAGCGTCAAAGCTATTAAGCTGGCCTGACAGGTTACCTAGGGATTCCCTTGCCTTGGAGAGCCTTTTGTTAATGTAAAGCTGATGTGGCTGTTTTCTGCCTCCTCCCCTATGGTTCCTGTTGCATGAAGTAAACGCTGCGTGGCCAGAGTGCAGGTGAGCTTTGACCAGCCCTGGCTGCTAAGATGGTTTCTGGGCAATGTTCGGAGTGGATTTATTATAATTAAGCTTAATAGTCTTGTGAATAATCAGGGGGCTGTGCTGGACACTGGCAAAAGCCATGGTCAGGGCAGGTAGAAAATAGCAAGCGCTTTTTATGAGTTCCTGCGCCTAAACTGCCTCAAATTCAATCTCAGCTCAACAGCTCCAGAGGATCCCACTAGTAACAATTAATTTGGTAAATAAAATGCAAAAAGATGACCCCTTGCCTAGTAGGTTGGCCCGTCATGTGAGTGTGTTTGTAAAAGCCTCTATAGTGTGTCTGTTTACACAGAAGGCCAGGCTGAGCTCAGGTAAATAATTACTGCTAAAATGCTATTACTTTCAGTAAATACAAACTAATGTTTACTGCTCTGCACAATATTTACCAAGGAAGCCAGAAGAACCAGAACCAATGTTTGTTCCCTTAGCAATTTCATGCCAACTGCCTGAAATACATCTGTGCATCACTTCGTGTGTTGTCCCTGTAACTGGTCCTCTGCTGCCTTTTTGGCATAAATGGTCTAGGTAACGTAACCCCCCTCACTATTTGCCCCTGCATCTTACCTCTATTTCCACAAGGTTAAAAAAAAAAAAAAAAGGAATAGTAAATTGGAAATGTTAAAATGGATATAAACAGAAGTCTACCTTGCAGCCTATATAAATATATGTCTCTGCAAGATATAAAGGGGATTAGGTGTGATTTGCTGTTGTAATTTTGCCTCTAGTGTAATCGTTTCCTTTGGAGAAAAGTGAGCATAGAGTTAAAATACAGTCTAATGACCTGAGCAAGGTATTCCCTTATATTATTACTTTAGCTACAGAATCAGTTCCAACAATTCACCAGAAGTAATTTCGGAAGATTTTACCCAAGTCAAAAGTTAACATTGTAACACAATGTTTTAAAAGATAAAATATGCAATCCCATAGGAAGCAGACTACTATAGAACACCACTGGAAACATTCCCTGGATAGATACATAGCTTATATTGAGATTTATCAATAAAAAAAAAAATGAGTATTAACATTCAGCCTTCTTAACCACTTGGAACAGGGAACAACGATTTCCCAGCCCTGAGAGTGCTGCAGAGAAAAACTGGTTTCCACCTACTGAGGTGAAAGGATTAATGAATACTTGGCACATGAAAAATGAATAGTGATAGCGGGAAGAAGATTGCATGTAGACACTCTGATAAGGGGCGTAACAGAGAAACATCATGTTACACACATTGCTGTGCCCTGAGAAGCAGGCGAAGCTCGTTTCCATTGAATTTCAGATAAAATATTTTAAAACATCAATATTTATTTTGTCATACTTAGTATTTTTTTTTATTCATTTATCCAATATATCTCAGGAAATCATCTAGAAGAGGGGCTGGCTGACTGACATTTGGTGATAAAATTTGTTCTCCGTGAGCTTCATTATGTGCTATGTTGGCTGTTTACATGGTCTATTGCCTGCTACTAAGAACTATTACCCATATGCATGAATTTGCAGGGCAGTATCTAAAGCGAAAAATATGTAGCTACATTCGCAAGAGAAATGTATTACATGATTGTATATCAATAGATTGATACAGAAGTAGGGATATTACACATTAGTATTTGATATATATCACAGATTTATAGAGAAATGTAGTTCTCAATCACACGCTTTTATGGAAAACCTGTCGTATTAAATCACCGTCTTGGCTCACTCCATATACCTGACCCTTCTGTTTCCATTCTCATCTAGCTTAACAAAGCTGGGCATACAATGTCTATTTGAAAATGTTCTGGCTTATATTTTAACACAGAAATACTTTGAAAACATTTAGTATTTCTAAAGATTTAGAAACTTCTCTCTTTTTTTCCATCTTTTTTTTTTTTCTTGAAAGAAGGAACTTTAATTATATTAATCAGGGGGACTTTTCAACATGCCATTTTTTCAGAAACAAGACTCTTAAATTTTGAAACAGGAACCTTAACAGTGCGTTGCCATATACAATTCTAAAAATGGAAAAACATACTTTTGGAAGCCAGAGGAACAAATGGGCCCACGGAATATTTTTTGGTTACTTACTTGTTCATAAGCCCGACAAGCGTGTTTACATATGTATTTTAGACTTTTTCTGTAATCCTTCTCCACTTCTGCCATATTGCCTACAAACCAGTACTACTAATTCACTTTTATTGAGTCCCATCACTCTCAATCCCAGATGGCTCTTTCTAGTCTTCTTGTAGCTGTTCTTCCCCTAAAGGAGTTTCCTGGAGCTTACAAAAAAGAAGGTCCTATAAAATCTCCCCATAATGTTCCTCAGCCTGTCATTTCTGTATTTGTCCTCCGCTGATAGAGAATTTTCTTCACTGTTCTTCCCCAGTATCTATTGTCCTATTTGCATTTTGTCTTAGATCCTAATCCAGCAAATGTGCAAAATAACTAGTACTCTTGAAAGCAATTTAGCAACTTCTACCTTTAACTTAAGCATGTTTTAAGTCTTGGGTTTTTTTGTTGTGTTGTGTTTTTTTTTTTAAATTTAATCATAATGAATCAATCATTTTTCAAAATGGGGAATGGCATCACCAGCAGAGAGCACACTGGAACCTCAGAACAAAAGAAAACAGAAAATCAATAGCATATTTTAACAATGCAAGCCTGAAACACGTAAAGATACATCTGAAATAAATCAGTAATGTGCTGAATATCCAGAGATTTTGTCATTTAAATTAACACCAGTTATTAAAAAAATCACTCTTAAGTTATCTATTGTTTATTCCATTTCAGCTTGTATTCAATTTTCTAACTCAAACTAAAAAAATAAATCAAACTTACTACCCAAACCAAAACCTAAATGCATTCTTGTTTGGGATGCATGGTTAGACAAAAGCTTTAACAAATTACATGATATATTTTAGAAGACAGATTGTGTTCATTTGCTGAACTTAGGGAAACCTTTGGGTTGACAGATAATCAATTCAAATACCTGCAGTTGAGGGATTGTGTTACTAATTCCTTTCACAAGCCTTCCCTTTTGGATACAGGCAAATAAACGGGTTTTCTTTGCCAAGGAATGGACCACATCAGCAGATACAGCCTTTCAGGTATGGTTGCTGTCTTGCAGTCCAGCCTGTGATCATCTGCCAAGTGCTTCCTCCACGCCTTCTCCACTCAAACTGGTGTTAGGCTCAACGTGAATATATGGGTCTTGTCCCTTTATCTGACAGCTGCCATCAAGCATGAGGTTGCAGACCTTTTTGGGAAAGGACAACAGCTTATGTTTCTTTGAATCTACTTACAAAGTGTTTCAACGTCCACAGCACTCTGCCATCAAATGCTAGGCCACCACTTCTAGGTGGCCACTAACCAAAACGGTCAATCTAAAATGTGGAAGTACAACTGACGAGTAGCGCTATCGTATTACGTGTGACCCACTCAAACAGCAGTAGTAATATTCCTCGGGTGTGAACATCGGAGATTTTGTACGTCACATTTGGGGTTTTTTTCTGTACTTTGTATAAACTAATCTCTTATTCTTAGACAGACTATCAGGAGCTCTTCTTCCCTTCAGCCCACTCTCCTTAAAAAAACCCAACAAAACCAACCCAGCTCGGTGCATAAATGGCAGCATTAGTGTATGCAATGCAACTTTTGATACAATAAAATATATAGTGGAGAACAGTTCAGTTAAACTATACAAAAGAGGAAATGTTATAATCTGATATTAAAGGTACATGTTTTTTTTCCAGGGACAAAGATCGAAACATTCAATTTGCCAGATTTAGACTAGCAACGGTGCCAAGACACATACTGCAGGGAAGCAGGGCCACACTGTATTAATGCTTCACTCCCTTGACCTGAAAGCTCTGTGCCCTTTCTGTAACCTTGGATTGAAATCATGCACTATTTTTTTTTTTTTATTTTAAACTTGTCTTCTTTTAGCAAGAGCCCTTGAAGGGTTACAACCTTACTTAAGAGGCATAAGAACAGGAGGGACAGTTCCTTAGTTAGTATAATTTGGCACTGGCAAAAGTTAATGGGGAGTAGGAAATCACCAAGGAACACGTTCTGGGAAAGAAGGAAGTTTTGGGTTTTGCCTATCTCCAATGTTTGGCTAATGTTTTTGTAAGAAAAAAATACGGAGACAAGCACTTCCTGGCTCTGAACACCGTGTCAGTTTGACGCCCAGGAACAGAATGGGTTGCTGTGGATTTTCATTTCAAAACTCTATAGCTGAATTTATGGACCTAAACATCACCCTGAGAAAATTTCTTACATCATTTTAAGCTCCGTGTTCAATTCCATTATCTTAGCTCCTCATATTGAATACTGTGTTGTTTAGGAGACAAAAAAGAAGGGGATCTCTTAAACAGTGCTTTGTAAAGAGAAGCATACTGTATTCTCATATGAACATTAAAGCTACTACATCTCTTTTGGTAAGATAGAGATACGGTATGGAACAACCTTTCCAAATCTTCCCTGTGACTCCCACTGTGTTGTGTTCTCTGTGGCTTTTGGTTATTTTGCTCTCCACCGTGTCTCTGTAAAATTGGTGATATCTAATTTGTTCCCTGTGCTTGGGTTTCATAGGCTACGGAAGTTCCGCACATGAAAGACCTGGAGGAGCAGGAGCAGTTTCAAAGCCAGAAGAAATGTTTCAGAAACATCTGGCTTTTGTGCCCAGGACTGAGAAGCATTCTGCAGTCAGGTTAGCAAAGGAACACATTCAGCAAGGCACGGATCTGATTTCGTACCTAGTCGGCAGCCAAAAACATCTGGGCTGTCTTCTTCACAGATACTATCACAGCAATCTTCCATGCTTTTCTTGACAGGTTTTAGGTATAACAAATATTTTTAAGAAATTCTGATTTTCCCCAGTTGTTTTTAATTCAGCAAAGTTCTTTGTTCTCCATGCAGGTGTTAAATAAGTTACAACAGAATAAATCTCCAAACAAATAAACATTTAGATGCTTTTTTTTACTCAGACAGCATTCCTCTTTTCCCATCTTCCAACCTGTCTTACAGAGGCTTTCCTGTGTTACTAAGGCATTCATGTTGATAACTTTTGTTTTGACTTCAAGGCCACACAACTTGTCTTTTCCAGTACCAGAATCTCTTGGATTTGGGAGATATTTACCCAGCCTCGACAATTGAAAAGATTCAGAATCAGATCGGAAAATGGGACACAATGAAAATGGTTCTTTTCAACACTTCTGTTATTTTCATTAGGTTGGCTTGAAATGCCTGGGTTTGCAACTGGGCATCATGGCCATATCCATGGTCGTGGTGATTTCTGGATCGTATGCTTTCTGGATCAAAAGTTAATGGCTCACATGCATTAAGAGGCTTCATCTGGACTCAGTTGTACATATCACATTTCAGATGAGTAAATTATTTTTTTCTTTAATTAGTTATATTTTTTTAAAATGGGGAATTTCACAGATTATTAACCATAGTTGTGCCACTGGGTATCAATCTAACAGCTGAAAAACCTAAGCATCGTATTGTAGCAACTGCTTACTTAATGTCTGGGCTTCCTTGTGGTTTTTGTTTTTTAGTCTAAGAGAACAAATTCATTTGAGTGACTGCAAAGCTCAGAAAATACCAGTTATCAATTCTCTTTCTAATGACAACTGATGACATGATTTTTACAAATGGTTGAGCACTTGGCAAATGCTAACCATAGAAATCGAATGAGCTGAAAGAAACTCCAGTCTGCCCTATTGTCACTGCTGAGCTGACAGATGGGGAAAAGAGGAGGAGGTGGTGATGCTCTCCCAGAAGCCCAGGGGCACACCACAAAATGACTGCCAAAGTGTCTTGGAAGACCATAAGTGAGAGAGGAGCTGATTTCCAAAGAGCAGACACCACCTACATTTTGTTTTAGAAGTTGCCCTTTCTAGCACAGCCCCCACAAATGGGCTGACCAAATTCCTTGTGGAACAGCTAGCACCAGAGCTCATTCGAGCCTCAGCAGTGGAGGTAAAATTGAATTTCCACAAAGGAAGGAGGAGCTGGAGCCAGGCTGCCTACTCCAGCAGCTGCTGGGAGAGCAGGAGGGCAGGGCTACCATTACAGCTGCCCCAAGCGGGTGGCACAAATGCCAGCATCTGCCACTGCCCTGGACACTGTCACCTGCCTGGGCACCATCAGCATGGCCGGGGCGCTTTGCTACCCCAGCCGTCCACTGCTGCGAACAGCTGCCTGCTCTGCTGGTGCCTAAGCAGCAGGGAAAATCGCCTGGTATGTGGAAAAGCCTGTAAGCCCCAGAATAAGACTTGAGAAATCGGTGGTGGCAGTCTCTTGAGATCAAATCGCTCGGCCTTGCCTTTCCTTACCTATCTTTTTTTTTCTTTTTCTTCTCAATTAGTCTAATGTGTCTCCTCTCGTTTTGTAAAAAGTGACTCGAGAAGTTAAAAGTACCGAACTTCAGTAGCTTCACCCATATGTGCTGCGCGCCTCAGGCTAGACAGCACATATTGGTAGCCAGACTGAGAAGAACATTTACCACATTACCTCCTAAAAACTCACTTTATTTTTCTTGTTGAGCTGGCTCCCATCCAATGTGACACTCTAGTGTGAGCCATGCAGTGACAGCAACAGCCTCCATGGAAACACACGGGAGCATGAGGCCAGTCGTGGGGTAGAGAGAAAAGGCAGCCCCGTCTTTTTCCTCAGTCTGCCACGTTTTTTCTCTGAACAAGCTTTCTTTTCATTTTTAAAGCATTATTAGGAACGCCCCTCCTGTGCCACCATGTCTTTGGTATGTTTCTTGTAGCAATGTAAAGTTATGCTGAAACTGGAAAACCTGGGGGTGATTGCAAGGCATCACCATCTCACGGCCCCAGCACTTTTTTAGTCAATTTTACGTGCTGGAGCCGGGAGGGGAACCTGCCTCTGCAACCGAGACACAGATAAATGCCTGCTACTGTGGGTGAAGGTTTGAAAGCACGCTGCTTTCAAAGTGCGGGGAGTGAGGGGCTCTTGCAGAGAGTGCCCAGTCAGCAGCCTCAGTGCTGCTGCGCCAAAGGTGCTGCAGACTCAATGTCTCTTTTCAGCAAAAAGGAGGTAGCAAAGGGAAACAGCATCTTAGAAATTTCCTCGACGTCTTTCAGAATTTTACATACCCCTACTTCGCCCAGGAACAGGTTTATTGGGAAAAGGGTGGGTGGAGGGCGTTAAGCAGGTTGCTCTCCCAGTAGTGTAACTGGGGAGAGTCTGATGGTCAGGATGCCCTGAGGAGGAAATCCCTCATCATCATGGCTATCACCGCACCTGCCTCTCCATCATACTGAAAACTTACTCCCCCATCTAATAGCAGCATGCAAAGTTGCCTAATGCCATTATGATATAATTGATGATACAGTTTTCCCTTAATATTTCTCTGAAATTTTCCTTTTTTTTTTTTTTTTTCCTTTCCCCAGACTGCCTGGAAGTAAATCTCTCAGCCTGACTATCCACTGTTCAATGCAGACAGTGAACCAGGTAGCTGTTTGGCGGTGTTCCAAGTGTTTGAGCATTTCACAGATGACAGGCTAAATCCGGCGAAATTTGCAAGCCTACAGGCTAGTGCTTAACTTCTAGACACCTGGCTTTACATCCACAGACAACATGACAGTACCGACTTTCGCTGCACATCCCTTGTAGTCTCCCAGTGCTGAATTCATACTGTGCAGTGTGCAATGCCCATTCTGCATATGTCATGGGGAGAATCAGGTGCCTGGGATTCACCACAGCTAGAGTACTGAGCAGGGACCCTCTTAAACTAACCAAGAAGAATGACTGAAACCAGTTATGTAGTAGAATTTCCCCCCTCTCAGCACCTAAGAAGCCTAAGTGTGGGCTGGACCATAAAGGTAGCTTTATGGTGTTGGGAGTCACAGCCTGGTATTCTGTGCTCAAGCTGAGCATCATCTTTTCCAGGGGCTGGGTCAGCTCACTTTTTTTTTTTTTTTGAACAATGCGTCGGTACCTTGACAATAATATGTATATGCCGTGGAAAACAATATGTAACAAGCACATTTAAATGTATAATGTTTTAATATATATGTTATGAATAATAAGTATAATAATACACAGCAGGCACCTAGGTGATGTATCTCCTACCTCTCTCATCTCCCAGCACCACTGCTTATATTAGCTGTGCTTGCCTGAGGGACTGGGATATTTCCGACTAAATGTGGACTTTAGGCATTTACATCAGGATCAACCACCCTTGCACCCTCTCTAATAGAGAAAGATACTCACCTTTAGAGTCTGACTCATCTCATCCTAAAATCGGTTTCTAAATTTCATGGGCATTGCCAGACATCTTTTGTTGTGCCATACACTTCAGTGGGCATCACAAGCACACTTGGCTTCATCACGGACTCCAGCTCTTTTGATACTGATTTGGTTGCTCCTCATGTTTTTGCTGTCCCAAGCGCTTTAAGTGTTTGCGGGTAACAGCAGGTCACCTCAACTAATACTGCTGTGAAATCTTTTAGGCATAACAACAGATCTTTATAAATCTGGCCACTGTTTTCTTAGTTAAATTTCCTCACAAGACTATTTGTCCCTGATGCCTCAGACACACAGGAAAACTAATTGCACAGCAAGCCATCATAAGGGAAGCCAATCACCTGGCTTCCTAAGTGATACTGATCTACTGAAATTACCTCTCCAAGATCCCCAAGGGCTCTAGGACTCCACTTAACATCTTTAATATCTATTTGCAATGTAGGAGACCAGGTCCTGAGATGATGTCAATTTGAACATCTACATTGAGTTAGTGGTCCTGGGCGTGTTTATCAAGCTGGGGATGTGGCCTGTGAACTCTGTGTATCTTCCCAGTATCCTTCACATCACTTTTCACCTTTTCTCCTCCTTCTCCTCATCTGTCTCTCATTCCAAGAGAGCCTGATCATTCCAACATTTTTATCGTGTAACACATTAAAAAGAAACTTTGTTGGCTACCTTTAAAGCACTTTATATATCACTTTAAATCACTTACACTACCACAGCAATGCTGCAAAGAATGCCATCTAATTTACATAAAGTCACCCAGAGGTTAATTAGTATATGGAGGTAAATTTCCAAAAAAGTGCACCAGGAAAAGAACAGCAAAAAGCAATTCTTTCCTTAATTGGTTTTGTACACACACCTCTCATTCTATGTTTTACAAATGTACTCAGTAATTTCTGCCTTCATTTTCTGGGAAGATTGCATGTCAGGTAGAAAGGAAGTCTGTCATTGTGTCTGTCTGAGTGGTTACTTGCTGACCTTTTGTTGTGGGATAGACTATTTGGAAACATTGCCATCACAATTGCATGGTAGGCACTGTAATGCTATACTCGGGTGCATCCTCTACAGTGGAACAAAAAAAGTAGTTCCCAGTTATCTTTCTATTTGAATAACTGCCGGGAAGTGTTAATAAAAACATCAGATTAGAATGACATAAATAGTACATGTCCCCAGCTCTGTCCACATTGTGTAATGGAAGGAAGGTGCTCACCTGGCAAGCCCATGTGCTGGAGGAAGAGCAGGACATTTAATATTAGTAGGGAGGGGCAAAGGTGATTATTTTTCTGTTTAAAAAGAAACACTCTGAGGGACCATCAGAAACTGTCCCCAGGTGATCTAGGAAGAAGGCAATCTTGGAGCCTTGCTGGATTCACCTCTGACTCTGGACATCCAGAACTGTGTATTGGCTCCAATGTTTCTAATGAGAGGTTTTAGCATTAGCATTTACTGCAATAGACTTCTGCCTGAGCCTGAATCTCGATAACCCAGAAAGGCATAAAAATGTTGAGAATGGCTTTTAAAATATGAGTTAAAAGACGTGTTTTCTTAGAGGCTTTGGAGCTATTCTAACCCCAAAATGTGTCTTTCTCCCAAGAAAGTTTATCAGGGAGTGTAATGGTAGGACACAGGGTAACAGCCTCAAGCTGAAGGAGGGTAGATTTAGATTGGATATCAGGAAGAAGTTCTTTACTGTGAGGGTGGTGAGGCACTGGAACAGGTTGCCCAGGGAAGTTGTCAATGCCCCATCCCTGGAAATGTTCAAGACCAGGCCGGATGAGGCTTTGAGGAGCCTGGTCTAGTGGGAGGGGGGCTGGAACTAGATGATCTTTAAGGTCCCTTCCAACACAAACCATTCTGTGATTCTGTGTGAATAGCGTATCAAACTATAAGGACTTTGGCTTTACTTCTGTCTTTTCCACCAAGCTGGTGGTTAGACACCTGACCAAGCAATCCTGATGGTGGAGCCAAGGATCTACTCAAGTTCATGCTAGAAACAGAACACCTCCTGCCCCTGGATGCAGTGTCAAAACCAGAGGCACACCATGCTCTACGGCCTCCACCGCCTTCCTGATCGCGCCTCCCCTCTCTCTGCACTAGCGAGGTGGTGGCTCCACCACCACTCCTTTGAAGGATGAAGTGGGTTTGCAGTTCTGTAAATGTCAGCTCTGGGGAACATTTCTACAAAGGCTGCCTAGAAAGCAGACCCGATGCAAACATTTCCATGATGAGGGGATATACAGTGGTACAGCCTCTCTCTGGTCACATGAAAGTAGATGTTACTTGTAATGTATTGTTGTGCACACATTGTGATGTTGTGCAGTGGTAATAAGGTAATCAGAGCCCTTCCATTTTCCTTGCTCATGAATAAATCTATCCTTGACAAGTAACATCCCTGTGTTCATTCAAAAGTTGTAATATAATAAGAATACCAATAATCAACATTGATCTCATTTATTGTATTTACACATCCATTATTCCTTATTATTCTTGGTGCCTAAGAAAGTGTTCTTTATCTTCCTTTAAACAGCTCTTGTCCATTGTTGGTGTTAACAATCTTCTTATTGTTGCTGAGGGTTCTCCTATTCCCTCCCTGTCATCGTTTAGCAAAGCTAAATGCATTTCGTTATTTTAATCTTTCTTGAAAAGTCAATCCCTTAATTAGAATCTATGGTTGTGGAGTTCCACCGGTGGCTGCAGGCTAAACACCACTAAGGCTATTTTCTTACTAATTGTGTTCAGAGACAGGACATTTGTTAGTGTTGTTGATGGCATTAGTTGTTGGTTTTTTTAAAGACTGTTTATTTAGGTGAGAGGCATAAGGCAGAATTCATTAGATCAGATTTTCAAAGGATCAAAGCCTACAAGGCATAGAAAGTCATGATTTTCTTGGTTGGGATTTTAAACTGAAACACGCAAAGACAAACCTAAAAGCCAGGGGTCTGGAGAATGAGCACGTCAAAATCTCTCTCTAAAACACAGAGATTTTAAGATTATGCTTGCGAAAGAAGGCTGTCAAATGTTGATCCGCTCTCTCTCCTACCAATTGCTAATGAGCATCAAAAAATGTGGAAACACTCCTTGATTCCTAACCTGTCGAATACATTTTACTAAAGAGACATTTGGAGATTCAGTGGGAAGAACAGTAATGCCAAAAAAAACAATGCCTACCTTGTCCTTTCTCACTGCTGTCTCCAGTTTTGCTCACTCATCAGCCTGCATGCAAGTTTTTAGGAAGGATTTAGCTCTTCTAGCGTGCAATGGAGGAAGAATCAAAGAACCTTTACACAGTCATCACAAAAGCTTTTTGAAATAAGTTTTGATGGGCTTCCCAGTGTTGTCATTTCTTTTCTGTGTACCTCTTAGGGATGTAAATTTTTTATACATGCAATTGCCCTCCACAGCATCACACATACTAGTCTAGACAATAAATGTAGTAACAACCTACCCTGAGGGATGTATCTTTTACCCTGCACATAAATTTACTGTCGCTTGAATGTTTCTTATGCTGGGATATGTCCCGTTTGATTCAGTTCTATCTAAATTAATTGCCCAGAATGTGTTTCTATCTATCTCCTTTGTCCACCATTTCAAAATACGAAGATTATTAGGATCAGCTGTGTAGTGTGGCTTCCTCTACAGCGCTCAGGTTGAATCCTGTTCTGTCACTCTGCTATGTTATCCAGTCACTTCTGGGTCCTGCGTTGCAATTTGCTGCCCACTTCCAGTCTAAAAAATAGCCTTTTTAAGGCATTTCTCCTTCACTTGGAAGATGAGTCCTAATAGCTGTGACTTTCTAGTCCTTGCCATAGCCACAACTGAACTTTTCACATCAGTCCTAGATATGATGTGGCCTTAGCCCTGGTGGCAATTGCCAATACAACACCAGAAGACCACGCTACCGATTTAGCTACGTGGCTAATCACATGCTAGTGTTTGGACCTGTGCTCTGGTTACCAGCACCGGTGTGACTTGAGAACAAGTGCCTGTTGGGCCATAACATTACCGTGCCTTTGGGGATGCCCATGAGCTTTTACATGAGCTTCACAGCATTTTGTGCCGCCCGTAGCATCTGTACTTCCCCTGAGAGCAATCATTGCACCATGTTCACATCGTCCATCTTATTCCCCTCTTCCACCCTTCTGTTGCAGTTGCTGAGGTAGACAGGTTTTTTCTTCCCTCCTCTCCTTCTGCCCATGCGACCTTTCCAGTGCCACCCACACAGTGGCTTAACCTGTGGGCTTACTCCCCTCTACAAATCTCCCCAGCACTGTGATTTAAGCATTCTTGTGGTATTTAGGAGCTGCAGCCTAAAACCCTGGCAGTTCAAAAACTGTCCCATTTCCAAGGTGAGATGGCTAACACTGAAGACCCTGAAAGCTGAAGTCAAGAGTCCAATAGGTTAAGGCCCCTCTGGGAATTTTAGAAGAGGTTGGGCATCTTGTCTGGTCAGTCTGGAGCATGACAGATCTTAGGTGAAATACCCGGGGCGTTCCCTGACACTGCACTGCACCTGAGCCAGCTTAAAATCTTTTCTTTGAGGGATTTGACAGTAGACCAGGATGTTTCTGGAGAGTAAACGTCTAGTTAGACAGTGCTGGAGAGTAGGCAGTCTGGATCCCTGGGATTTAGGCATGTGGATTTTGTCCAAGTCCCAATATAATTTTCAAAGGTGTATGTGTTGCTACCGATGCCTGCTCCTCAAAAAAATCTGGTAAAAAATGGCATGTGCTAATACTTATATACCTACATACTTATATACCATATACCTACAGGCTTTGATTTTCAATGAAATGCCTATATTTACACAACTAAATGATGCGTCTGCATCAAAAGGCCCTTGGCATGCAGCTCGCCGCGGTGCATTGAACACTGCAACTCAGTCCCAGGCCGAGGTGCCAAACGCTCTGAAGTTCAGCCATTCGGGTACTTTAAATGGGAACACTCATTTCTCCTGTGCAAATAGGAGACAAACTAGCTTTCAGGTAGCACAGAAACCCAGAAATTAATGCTTTTCCCCTCAAAAGAGGAAAAAGCATCTGTAGAAGGAAGACCCATCCTTTAAAGGCATGAAAACCATTTAAATTTGGCAGAGAACAAAATATTTTGTAATGATGCAACACGAAACAGTCACCGCCACCCCTACTGAAACGTGACACTGGTTCCAGGATGTTCAGGCACTCCTGCTGGGACAGATAATCTGCATTTAAATTACAAGATTCAGCCATATGTCTGGCTGGGAAATGAAAAGGTTGGAGTGATAGATACCACCTTGTGCTTCTGCTGCTGGAGTCTTTCATCCTGCTCAGTCACTCTCACGCACCGTGGTCTGTTCCAGGATAAACCCTCTTCCTATTAAATAATATCCGAATGTCTCCAGGGCCCGTTTCAGAACTGAGCAGTCTCTTTTTTTCTCAGAAACTATATATCAAATCTTTGGTGGGAGCAAGCTTTTGACTAATATTCTCCTCTGGTTATTTAACTTGTAATAACTTATCAGTTTAACCCGTGCAACTTTTCTTTGAGATTTAGGGTATGACACATGCTTGGGGATTCATACTGTTTAATTTGGGAAAAGGTAAATCTTCCTCATTTACAAAAAGGGTACACCCTACTTCCCCACTCTTGTGTGTGTGTGCACGTGTTTTAAAATGAGAGAGCAATATTTCCCTATAATTCAAGTAATTTTTAATTATTTTTTTTTCCCAGCTGGTATTAGTTAGCTTTTGCCATTATCTTTCAGTAGGAAACACATATTTTTGTTGCACCTTCAAGTCAAAAGAGCATCTTCTTTGTAGCTGCTGGATGTATTCTGTAATGGTTTGGTTTTTACTTCTTTTATATTGTGAGAAATTACTATTATAATATTTCCAGTAATTTAATTGCAGGTCCTGAACAAACCCAGAATTAATTGATGGGAAAAATCTCATTTTTAGTATTATGAAGAATTAAAAATAAAACCGCATAAGAACAATGATGTCTGAAATATAGAGCCTTTTCCCACATTTTAAGTGGGACTGGACAGTTTCTGGACTTTTTTTTTTTAACTTGCCATTGCACATGGCTTGGGTTTGAGAAACACAGCGTAACGCGGGCTTAGTGATTTGATGATGGCGCCAGCGAGTGGTAAAGGCATGATCTGGGTTTAGAAACCTGGTTACTGCACTCTTTAAAACAGAAATGCTCCCAGAATTTAGAGTCTTTGCTGCAAGCTTTGGAGGCAGCTGGGGAGGACGCCCTGCACAGCATCAACGTGTTGTCATCCTTGTAAATGCCGCCTGGAATTTGATGGGGACATTTTTAAGCTACGCAAGCAAGAAGATGAGCTGAAAGCTGGCGCTCTTCAGAGGGAGAATTTGCTGACGAGGAATTCAAAGGATGATGCCAACGTGGCGCTTTCCTGGGGAATTTTCCGGAAAAGATGTTTTTGCAGGTGAGCAAGACAGAGGTCAAGAGAAGCCTTGCTGTGGACTATTTTCTGTCCATCCAAGCTGCTTGCTCTGTGGTTTGCCCTCCTGGCTTTTGAGACCCTTCTGTTGGGCTGAGCTCCTGGCCAAATTGGTGTCATCTGAGAAGCGTCACCCTCACCGGTGGTGGTGGTGGGGGGGGACTCCCCATGGTCCCGAGCTGCTGCCCAGCTTCTGCTGTCTCCAGTCACTGAGGCAGAGCTTTGAACTCAGCTCTCACCTGCACATCCCTGGGCTTTTATCACCACGTCGGGGAAAAAAAGGGAAAAGACCATTAGTTTAGACCAAGTGTGAACTGATAAAAAGGGATGTCCTTGTGAATTGTTCCCAGAATTGTCACTGGCCTCTAGTAAGAATGAAGAAACACAAGAATTAACGTAATTACTCTGAAGATACTTATTTTCATATACTTTTTTATTGTTGTTTTATTTCAGGGCAGTTTTAATTAAAAGTAAGCACTGGAAGTATTAATATGGCATATGCTTCCTTTTGGTAACTTTGAAAGATCTTTTTTTCTTAAAGGATCCTGATAGTGAGGTGGATAAATCATGTAAACGAGCGTGCATGAAAACTTGTAAAATCTAATTTGGTACAGAATTTTCCCACAACGTGGCATATATCCTAAGCAAATGTTTTATAAGAGAGACCAGAGAGTTTTATGGAGCGTGGTTTGGTATATAGTATAAATACATGGAGTTTTGTATACATGCCATACACAAAATACTATAGGTATCTGTTTGAAGGAAGACAGCATTGCAAACCTCTAGGAGCCACAAAGTCTACCTGGTACATGTTAAACAATTGCCTAATGGATGTGCTGATGCCAAACGTACCCTTTGGGTCTTTCTGAGAAGAATACATACATAGGCTTCCATGAAATATGTCATCCCTTTCACTCATTTATACTAAGGAAATACCAACAAAACACTGTGTTTAAATAGCTTTAAGGATCTGATATAAATCAACAATAGCCAGGAAATTTAAGAAAGCCAAAGCCTGACACTCCCTCTTCGGCACATTACACCCTGTTTTTGCAAAGCGAGTCAGGAGCCTCGGGTATCCCACCTCATTTTCACTTCCTGATTTATGGCAGACCCTATGGGAAAAGTACCAGCAATAACAGAAGCTTCCACCTCAGGCCTTGCAGGGCAAGAGTTCAGATGAACTCACCAGAAGTCACATGAACTTTACATAAAATATCAGTAATTTTTGGCTTGAGAGCCAGCAGCTGAGACTGAGTCCCTGCCCTCTGTGGCACCCCGCGCTGCCCGGCCAGCCCTGGTACAGATGCAATGCCCTGCGGAAGGGAGGGACGCCATGTACACGCCAGAGCAGTGGCTCCCCAAAGCCTGCAGGACGTCTTCCATGCTGGCTTCGGTTCTCTGGCTGGGGTGATCCCGGGGTGGCAGCACTGCCCATGTGGCTGCCACCAAGCCCTGATGCTCCCAGCAGCACCCGGACCTGGCCTATGAGCAGGGTGGTACCTCAGGGCAGCCCCCCCCCCTGCGCAGTCACACTGCTGGGAGGGGTCCCGAGTGCCCAGTTTTCAAGCTTCAGCATATATTTCAGTATATACATATTGGCGTATGTAATGCCAACACACAGTCAGTCTCTGTCTTTCCTCTGATGCTACCCAGAAAGTTAAATCATTCTGAGATCCACTGTTTTTTTTTTCTTTTAGATTAAGACAAGTTGAAAATATTTCTTTCCAATGCAGGGTTATTTGATGCAGGAGGATTAGATTAAGCCTTTTTTTAATTTACCTTTTTTTCCCCCTCTCTCCTATTGCAGTGATACCTGCTTGGCATCAAGCCCCAGCATCTGCTTTGCACCCATGGAAAAGGAAAGAGCCATCTTCCCCAAACCCTTCTGGGCACCTCTAACCCCAGCAGCCTTGTCCTACCCCTGCAGCAGCTACTCCCATCCTTCCCTTGTCATCCCTGCGCCCCGGGGATTCATCCTGTCCGGAGGCAGAGCTGTCACCACCTCCGCAGCTGTGGGAACATCCCAGGAAACAGAGAGGTGGACCTGGTCCTGAGAACTCAGGGCAAAACAAGGTCTGAATGAAAGCCCTGGCTCCCTTTGCTGCTTTATAATTCTAGTCGTAACGTTGATTCACAGTGAAACAATTTGGTAAAAAGAAAAAAAAAAAAAAGACTTCCCTGTAAGAAAATTTCTTTTTATTGTCAACTTTCACACAGTCAGAGGAAGAAATTCCCCAGGCAACTAGAGCTTCTGACATTACAGGCACAAGGTTTGTTTTGAGAAAACAAACACATGTCAGCATTTTTTAAGTTATTTTTTCAACCTTTAGACACGTTGGCAAGGCATTGATTCAGTGGGGTTTTATACATGAAGGCATACAGACAGGAAAGCCCAGTACCAGCTGCGAGTGCAATATGCCACTGGTCCATTAATGATAAAGAGCAACAACGCGAAGGAGCCATCAACCAGAAAAAGCAAAAGGAGGAGAGAGGCATCCACAGAAGTGGGAGTGTGGCAGCTACCCAATTACTGGAGATTTCCCTGATATGAGTATCTAAAGTCATTAGTGTAAAAGCAGCTCTGGTTAGGGACATCTGCACAGCTGTGAGTAGCTGAGGGGGTTTGGTTTGGTTTGGTTTTTTTCTTTTTTTCCAAATCCTGCTTTCCATAGTGGCAGCAGTGTAAAAATAAAGTAAAATCAGTCTGCTTGGAAATGTATAAACGCAGTATAACAATGGCTCCACTCTTGCAGCCTGCACCCTCTGTCTATTAAATATTAGCCCTGAATTTTCATAATATAACTTAACAAAGATAACAGCATTTAAAAAAGAAATGTGATCATTTTCATCTTTTATCTTAAAATTCTGCCCTCATTTATGCTAAGTAGCCCTTCTGACTTGAATAGGTTTATTACAGTGAGTTGCACTTGTAGCAATCAGCAGAAAACATGATCTAGTTCTTAGTAAAATAAAAATTTCAGCGTTCCCGTACATGTATTTGAAGAGTGTGAAAGATCCAGCATGTGTAAGATTATTTTCAGCCAGCTTGGTGAATTTGTGTTAGACAGGTAAAACAGGAAATCAAAAAAACAGAGTTGGAAATAGGAGAAAGGAGAAGAGGAGAGGAGAGGAGAGGAGAGGAGAGGAGAGGAGAGGAGAGGAGAGGAGAGGAGAGGAGAGGAGAGGAGAGGAGAGGAGAGGAGAGGAGAGGAGAGGAGGAGGAGGAGGAGGAGGGGGAGAGAGGAGGAGGAGAGGAGAGGAGAGCAGGAGGAGAGAGAAGGGGAGGGGAGAAGAGAATTTAATAAATAAGTGCTAGAGCCAGAAGCTATCGGTTTCCTGCCATTTTCCCCCGAAGTGTATCTGTGACATGCAGAGTCACTAGCAGAGGTATTTCCCAAACTCGGCCCCTGACCTTGCAGCTGGACCCTGTCCCTGTGCAGCCTCCCCCTGGCTCCAGCAGACTTTCAGACAAGCCTAGATGGTTGCGCATGCAGATGTGATAAACTTGACCAGTGACCCAGATAAAACACGATTCCTAACCCAGAGGGCAGACAATTTTAAGGGCACATTACTGCCTCCCCTCCACATGAGAAACTTGCCCCAAAAGGACATCTCCGCTTGGGACAGATGTGGTTTCAGAGGATGGCAGGGGCTGTCATCCAGAGGCAGCGATTCTGCACAGCAGCTCTGCGAACGCGGCAAAGAACTGGAGGGAAAATATGAAGAGAAGATGAATCTGTTCAGCGCTAAACATGTTTATTTTAACTTCTCTGAAGCTTCTGAAAAATCACTGAGCAAAACTCCAGGGTATAAATCAAAGTGAGAGAGAGAAAGAAAAAGGGCAAGCGAAAGAAAGCCATTACTTTGATTGGCAATGAAAGATTACTCAGAATCCATAACTGTGTTTACCTAGCTCAGCTCTGAGTTCACCATTCCAAAACCCTCGAAAGAAACCCATGTTAAGAATGAAAAACAAGTCAAAATAGCCCAAACTGTTCACAGGAAAATGACTTGTGTAACGACAAGCGGAAATTTGGGGGTTGCCACCTGTGCTCACGCTGCTGCATTTTCTTTATTATTAAAATCATATTTCACAGGATTCCAAGCTTTCTCTACTAACAGTTTAAATTACAGAAAAAAAAAGGCTAAAATGATAGCTATCTGATTTTTTTTTCCCTCTATCTTCAATTTCATGTCCTTCAGCTACGCCTTAGCGCAGCCCAATTTACAGTATAAGGCCGGAAAGTCAGTACTAGGCATGCAGTTACAATAAGTACTGTTCTCACTTGTTCACTATAAGCTCCCTATTTCCTTCTTAAAAGTTGTTTTCAAAAGGATCTGCTTGCGTAATTGTGCAGCAGCAAGCCCCAGTAGCCTCAATCCCCAAGAATGTTTTCAATGACCTCTTCCTGCCCAGTTTTTCCATGACAGAGAGAGAGAGAACTGTTGGGAAAGGGGGAGCTGACAGCGTTTCCAGAGGGTAAATGAGTAGACAGAGGCAGAACAGAGATTAGTGTTTTAAGAAAAAAAATATTGGTCTTTCTTTCTTTTTCTTTCTTTCTTTCTTTCTTTCTTTCTTTCTTTCTTTCTTTCTTTCTTTCTTTCTCTTTCTTTTCTTTCTCTTTCTTTCTTTTTCTTTCTTTCTCTCTTTCTTTCTTTTTCTTTCTTTCTTTCTTCTTTCTTTCTTTTCTCTTTCTTTCTCTTTCTTCTTTTTTCTTCTTTTTCTTTCTTCTTTTTTCTTTCTTTCTTTCTTTCCTTCCTTCTTCTTTCCTTTCTTCCTTTCTGCCTCTTCTTTCTTTTTTTTTTCTTCTTTCCTTTCCTTCTTTCTTTCCTTCCTTCCTTCTTTCTTTCTTCCTTTCTTTTCTTTTTCTTTCTTTCTTTTTCTTTCTTTTTTTTTCTTTCTTTCTTCTTCTTTCTTCCTTCCTTTCCTCCTTCCTTTCTTCTTTCTTCTTCTTTCTTTTCTTTTCTTCTTCCTTCCTTTCTTTTTCCTTTCTTTCTTTCTTCCTTTCTCTTTTTTCTTTCTTTCTTTCTTTTTCTTCTTTTCTTTTTTTTTTTTTTCTTTCCTTTCCTTCTTTCCTTTCCTTCCTTCCTTCCTTCCTTTCTTTCTTCCTTCCTTCCTTTCTTCCTTTCTTCCTTTTACTCCTGTTCTTCCTTCCTTCCTTTCTTCCTTCCTTTCTTCCTTCCTTTCTTCCTTTTTTTCCTTCCTTCCTTCCTTCCTTCCTTCCTTCCTTCCTTCCTTCCTTCCTTCCTTCCTTTTTTTTCACCCTTGGTGTTAGGATCGCTTTTAAAAAACGCCCCCTCATTTTAGCATTTCATGTCCTTTTGGTTGGCACAGGCCTTCCAGCAGCAAAGTAGACCCTAATTTTAGAGGCGAGACTATTAAATATATATAAATTTTAGAGGTGCGAATATTAAAGCAGAGGAACGGGCGCTTTTTCACCCGCACCGTGGCTGCTGGCATCAAACCCAGACGGTGGATCAGCCCTGGCTACAAAGAGGCTGGCCAGCTTCGCGGTGACGGTGCGAGTCAACACGGCCATTTGCAGACCAATAAGTAAAGGCAAACAAAGGGTGGGGAGGGCAGCAGCCAGAGCGTCAAATGAAACGACCTGATTGAGGGGTGCCGAGCTCACTGATGCAGACACATTCCTGTACCACACGTGTAGCAAGCCAAGGTGTTTATTTACGGTATTGGTTTTGGTTATGGAGAACTCTTCAAAAACCTAAGGGCAAAATGACTTGAGAAGTTCACATATTAAGGATTAATATTACCCTCTGACAGACCCCATTATCACAGGAAAACCAGAACATTAATTAGAGCACTTCTAGGCATCGGAGCAAACCTGTTCCTTCATGTTAGATTTTGGTTAGTTTTGTTCCCAGAGGGAGCACAGGAATCCTTAAATGTACTGAAGAGCAGTTTAAAGATTTTCCACTACGATGAGTTTAGAAGTAATTCTTTTTGTGTGTGTCCCTGAATCAAGCTCCGTAATAACCTCCATAATCAAAGAATTATCTTTGCTAGTGACAGACAAAATTAATAATCAGAGTTTCGGTTTTTAACCCTGCCTATCACCTGCAGCGCTGACACCGAGGACCACGGGGTAGATTATTCTGCAATTAACATTATGCGATGTGCTGAGTGCAGCATATTTCCCACAGCTTAAAAACATGCCACGCTGCTGTGGCAATGCAGGTAGGCAGCTTTGAAAGTTTGGATTAAATCTAAGTGAAAGTCTCCCATGACTCGTTCAACTTCTGCCATTACCTTATGTATTGTGATAAGGGTGTAGTGCAAGGTAGCGATTTAAAAGGACAAGAACATAAATCTTTGAGATTGATGACATTTTGCTCGTCGCCTGTGCGTCAAGAGGACGGAGGGAGCTTGCTGTGCAGCAATTTCCCACCCTACTCCTAGTCGGGAGTGCAAAATGAAAACTACATTTGGATTTACATTTCAGCCTGGAGAAGGCTGTGGGGAGACCTTGTAGCAGTCTTGCAGTACCTGAAGGGGGCCCACAGGAGAGATGGGGAGGGACTCTTTATCAGGGAGTGTAGTGATAGGACGAAGGGTAACGGTTTTAAACTGCAAGAGGGTAGATTTAGATTAGATATTAGGAAGAAATTCTTTACTGTGAGGGTGGTGAGGCACTGGAACAGGTTGCCCAGAGAAGCTGTGGATGTCCCATCCCTGGAAGTGTTCAAGGCCAGGCTGGATGAGGCTTTGAGCAGCCTGGTCTAGCGGGAGGTGTCCCTGCCCATGGCAGGGGGCTTGGAACTAAATGATCTTTAAGGTCCCTTCCAACACAAACCATTCTATGATTCTATGATTCAATGATTCTATGATCAAATCCTGTCTTTGTCTCCAGGACAAAATTTCCCATCGGATTAAGACCTGCAAAATTTGGTGCCGTAGGGAAGAACTCAGGAGTCCTCAGTAACATCCTGAGGAGCCCTTACCACTTTTTTACCCACCATCAGCTGCCAAGTCCCCACCATTGCTTTGGTTGCATTTTTCCTTGGATAAGAAAAGAAAAACAAACACAAATGTGCAAATACAATGCCCCAGTGCTCCGTACTCTTAACTATTCACCCCAACCGGCCTGCCTCTTTAAATGAAGCACAGGCTGGAACACGCTATCTGCTTCTCAGAAAGCCGAAGGTGGATGCGTGCCAGGGATTTGTGCAGCTTCCTGGCTTTGCTGATAAAGAAGGGCCACTGCGAGGTAAACCTCTGCTCTCTCCCCAACACGTTTCCTCTGCGGCTGCCCAGAAACAAGGGACCCGAGAGGACAAGGAAAACACGGGGACGGCGGCACCGGAGCCAACCGCCTGTGCAGGAGGAGGCCTCGGAAGAGTTTGCCCACGTCTACATTTAGAAATATGAGCTTCCAGCCCGGGCATTTGCATCAGCGGGTGGAAAGTATGAGAAAGCACATCTAATGCTGAAAGTTAACGATGGCACTTGACCATGTTAACCAGCAAGTGACAAGGCAGGGTCGCGGGAGTTAATTATTCAAATAAGTGACTGCTAAAAGAAATGTTTAAGAAACGCTGGTAGTTTGCACTGGCTGCAATGGAGAGTGACTAATCATTTTGAAGTTTAACCTTGACAGCCCTAAGCAGACCCTTCTTGCTCTTTTTCTGGTTTTGTTTTTTAAATCAATATCGTCTACCTGGCAGGCAGAACATTAAAGCTTTTGCAGAAAAAAAAATAAACCCAAAACCAAAAACAAACCCCAAGCTGGCTAGAAAGGCACCTGCGACACGAAGAGGAGAGCTTCAGGAGAGATGCAATCTGGTTGAGATGGGTCCGGCTTTGGGAGAAGCGGGCTCTCGCCACAGCCCCCGACCTCCCGCGGGATGCGGGGCCGCTCTCGCCTCTCCATACTCGTGTATTTAGGTTATAACCTCTCTGGGGCAAACTCTACCCTGTTTGTACGGTGCCCTGCGCAATCAGGCCCTGCTCGCCGCTGATGTCCCTCAGCACTGCCACGATATAAACGCTAACAAAGAGAGACCTGCGTAGCCCCAACTGAATCCCCCACTTAAAAAATGTCATTATTTTTTTTAGTGCCCGGATAATTTAAAAGAAACTCCCAGGCAAAATACAATTACTGCCCTGCCATAACCGCTAAGCTTCTGCGGGACATAGCTGCATAATTTTAAGAGCCAAACATTCCTCTAGACCTCTTTGTTTCAACAATCAAATACCAGAGAGGGAGGTAACGCTGGCAATGTATTTCTCTTCTTATATATGCTGAACTGCTTTACAACTTCTAATATTGATATATGAGTCTACAGTATGAAAAAAAAACGCCAAATATAAACCAACATTTCATAACAGCAGTACAGTATATATACAGCACTTGTCATCCCAAGTGTACTTCAATCGGACATACGGTTGTCACTTGACCTCTCAGGGAAGTGCAGCTTTCTCCAGAGTGGGACACAGCATGTGCTTAATAAACATTATTTGAGGTTTGGACGTGGACAGTAATCACTTTTTCCCACTTACAGCTCTGGTAAAGATAAAGCAAAAAATAAAAGCACATTTAATATCTAGACGCCTATTTAGATACTGAAATTAAGAGGAAGGCAGACTTGGAGAACCTAAATATGAAGGATGAGAGGGCAACTAAGTGAATATTATTTTTTCTTGAAAAAAAAAAGCCTTTGAGGTTACAATCTGGTTATTTAGAAGTCTGTCTTTACCCTTATCTGAAAAACAGAACCCCCGGTGTAATTTGTGCCCGTTGCTGGGTGGGCGCTGCACTGGAAAACAACCTTTGGGAATACCTCAAAGGGATGACTGCAAAATCCTCAGCAGTATTGCCTGTGGGAAAAAAAATTAATTCCTCAAGAGTAATTAGTTCTTGATGTGTAGCATGAAATCACTGAGGTTGTGCGAGCTTCCTATTCTCCCCGCTTATGTTGTAGGGGTGCTAGAAAGGTTATCTTACTGGGTTCACAAAGCTTGTGAGCTGGGTCAACATGTAGGCATGCTCAACCCTTCGTTAAACGTTGCCTTGCATCTGTTGCCCAAAATGGCTCTTCAGCAACAATCCACCATCCCCTGCGCATACACTACAGTGACGACCCTTGTCACAAGGTTAACTCCTGCTGCCCAGGCTGTCATTGTCCCTGAAACTCCTGGAACAGCTTTCAAGTGGCTGTCATGATGTAGAAATGGGCTTTACTTCCTGCTAGTCCACCCTTGTGACCACAGTTGCCAGGTCTGCAAACAAACATGCACAGCTGGGAGAGAGAATATTCGGGCTGAACTTGAGGACAGTCTCCGGCAGCAGTCCCCAGCCTCCTAGCAGGGACCATGAAAGTTCTTTTGGCTAATCAGAAGACTTGTAAAGCTCTGTTACAACAGAGATTGCTGACAACACCGAGTGACAGAAATATGACCCGTTCTCCCAGAATACCTGAGAAGACAGGAGAAAGTCCAGGACCACGCTGGTGATAAATGCCATTTTCTGTGTCAATGGAGCGGTCCTAAACATCATGGTGAGCCATCAGTGGCCAGGAGGCAGGAATCTCAGCCACGGCTAGAAAAAGGGTACTCAATGAGCAGGGCAAGGGTGGTGGGAGGCAGGGGGCGTAAGTATATAGAGAGAACCTTTCGTGCAACTCATACCTGAGAATAAATACAAACGAGCATAAAAAAAAAAATTAAAGTTATCATTGCAAACAATCCAGTGGCAAGTCAGCCCACATTAAGGGTAAGCTTGTAAGATATGCATGTAAATTGAAGATGGCAGAAAGCAGAGGTTTGGTTTTCAAGTCCCATTGCTAAAGTCAAGAACAATTTACTCTCCTGCGGTACTTGGACCGAGGCAGAGGGACGTGGTAAAGGCAGTGTGGGTGGTTCATAGCACTCACTTCGCTTTGGCCTGGGAAGCTAGGAAGCCACAATCATCCTTTGCTTGTAGACTTTCTGTTGCTCTAAGCATGAATGTCTCTTTTGTCCTCTAACAATCCCATTTTTCTGTTTAGGAAGACAGCCTTTCACCCTTTCCTGGACTAGGAATGGAAGCCAACTGAAGCAGCAAGATGCTGTTCTTCCAAAACTACTTTGAAGTGCTCTCTGTTGATGCCGTTGCTGGTATCATGCAAGCCAGGGTGATTTCAAGCTACTTTGCTAATTTGCCTTCATCAACCTATACCAACGGTGACAACCACTGCTTAGCATATGTTTTTTCAATCTCCCCTGCACCATTCTTGCACTCATTCCCTAGGAATAATTTTAGCTGGTGGTTATAGATCTTCAGCTCAACATTACATGTCCCAGAGCAGTCAGAGGGGATGAAGAGAGACTCTGCACCATCCTCTCCTGATGCCAACCTGCTTACTTTTCTGAGTACCTTTATGGAGAAACTTTCAGTCTGTTTTGCGTTTTCCTTCCTTCTGTAAACCCACTGATTTTAGACAGTGTGGCAGTGGTACATACTGTCAGGTAAGTGTTGGTACTTGGATGTGCCTGAGCATCCTTTATAGTCATTGGACATGATTCAGGGACACAGTCATGTACTTAGTGCATTTTTAGGCACTGTAAGGTATCCATAGTTCTGCCTACTTGTCTAGCCTCCAGCTGCCACTGTGGAAGAGTCTTCTGTGGGTTGGTCCTGGGTCGCATCTGCCATCTCCACATGGATGTGTATCTTGGATACCATAAGTGATCTCAAACAGCACTAGATCCTTATCTGTGGACAAATAAATTAAGCTCCTATCTCACATCATCTAGTTCTGTCTATATTTACTGGTAAGAAATAGGTGTCTATTTATCTCACCTATCAGACAATGGGCTGGTGTGGACCCTGGGGATTCCTGTCTCTATCCATTGATTTAATAGGAATTTAGGTGAGTAGATGAGGTGTGATGACTTATTTTTAGATGGCTGTAGTGAGGTGAACTGAATCCCATCCATACTGGCACATGATTAATGTTGGAACACTAAGCACCTTGCTCTTTGCTCTTAAATGTCATAATAATTTTGGTTAGATTTAATGTGTTTTAAAAAGTGTTCCCTCTTTTATTAAATTGGTCCTTGTTAATTATAATCCAATAAATTTTAAAAGAGGCTTTAAAGGGTAATGATTTATGCATCTATGTTCAAAAATCAGAAATATCAGACGGCAAGCCAGCAAACTCCTCCTGAATTCAGAACATGCATTTGAGAAGTCATTTCAAATTCCTATGCAAGTCAAATAGAGGGAGAAGTATGTACAAGACATATTGCTATATTGTGACAAACCATAAAGAAGCTTTCAGCTATATAGCATCTTGACAGGCTGTTCAAAATCAAGTGTTTAACCTCACTCTTTACCTTGATAATCGTATTTCCCTCTTTGCTTCACACATATATTATGTCATAGTTAACATACAAGAGAGAAAAAAGAAGGTAATATTTTCTTCACTGAACGCCAACTTTGTCGTGACGCACCCCATCACTCTTCTTGTCTTTTATCATAAGAAAAGCATCCTGTACTTGCTTTGATAGCAAACAGATCTTTCCGAGCAGTAGTCCTGATATCCGGAATAGGGATTTATGAGGCCAGGAAGCAAAGTGTGGTCTTGCCCTTCAACAATAACTGCTACTGTGTTAATCTGCCAAAAAAAAAAAAAAAAACCAAAAAAACCCCAAACATAACTTTTTTGTTTCTTAAGTACTGTCTCTCTAAAGATACGGGCTTTACTTACTTCCTCTGAGCAGTCAGCGTTGATGTTAGTGACACAACCTCAATGATCCATTAATGCTCATAAAACTCCATAACAGCACTCAAAAGGTATTTACAGACTCAAAGACAGAGGTCAGGGCATATCCCTATCATAAACACCACCTTTTTTGCAATGCTCATTCCACAATGTTATTTATTCATTGCTCAGTCACACCTAGCATGGTCGTCTTTCTGGACAATACGTACCTACAAGACCTGGTGATTTTCCTGATTTACCTACATCATCTACTTAGAAGATTGCCCTTTTCTGATCGCTATTCAAACAGCTGCTGTAGTTACTAAATTTCTCCTGGAATATCCCACTCAGCTGCTACGTCTCAAAAGAATTCTGCTGGTCTGCTGAGGAGCTGCGTGTGAGATGCTAGAAGGAATGAGGAACGGTGCAGGGAAATATCTAAAAAGTTTAAAAAAGCCCCCAAAATTAAAGATAAAAAACAAGTACCTGTGCAAACTTGGCTCTGAGTTCCCATAATTCTCTCAGTGCACTACTGGTATTTCACAGCTCGCTACAAAAATGCCTCAGGAAGGGCACGGCGAGGAAGTGAACGGTGATGCTTGTCCATAATGTCCTGGACTTTTTGTGAAGATGCATGTCGTGGGCACAGGCAGCGTGCGCACTGTTCGCAGCAATGCCGGTGGCTGCGTGCTACCAATAAAACTTTCAAGGTATAGAAATGGACCGAGTTGGTTATTGTTGCTGTTGCTCTCCCGAGTTACGGAAATACAGAACCCAGGACTAAAATGACAGCAGGAATCAGGAAAAAAGGAGCTGACAGACACGATTAGAGTGATTATATTTCCTCTCAGAACCAGTTATCTGTTGCACCACTCCCAAGATAAAGGTGTAGCCTACTGTCGTGGTTTAGCCTCAGACGGCAACAAAGAACCACGTGTCACTCACTTAGATCTTCCCAATACAGGTCAAAACAGAAGAAAAAGGCAATACTCTTGGGTTGAGACAAGGGCAGTTTAACAGAACAGCAGAGGGAACAAAAAAAATAGCAACAATAACACAAATAAAGGAATATACAGACCCGATTACAGAACCGCCGCTCCCGGACCGCTCCCGGACCGCCCGGCCCGGGCCGCCCCAGCCCGCTTATAAGCGGTGACTTCCTGACCCCTCCCCCGGCAGCTCAGTGAGGGCGTGGCTCACATGGCATGGAATACTGTCTCTTGGGGAGAATTAACCCTATTCCCGCCGGAACCAGGACATTATCCACCCCTTATTCCATACCATTTTTGCCATGCCCAGATCTTACGGGGTTCCATTTGTTAGAACAGTCTCTCAGGGCGGGTGAGATGGTGTGTGGTGCTGGCCTATTGCATGCTGTATTTTCAGAGCCTGACTGGTGTACCCGGCGTGGCTCACACACACACCCAGTCCATGGGCTGAAGATGTAGATCTTGAGGAAGTCGCTGGGCGCCAACTGCTGAGGTCAGTTCTGATCCCATCACCGCTGTGCTTTACTCAATTTTCCATCAGAGTCCATCTGTCCTTAATTTGGGTGATTCATTGGCTATTCTCACCCAAAATCAAATCCCCATAAGGTACACATCGGACTTCCCCATCCTTCAGCATCACCCACCAAGTGCACCCAGGTCCTTGGGCAAAAGCAATACCAAGGATGTACTTGATTTTCCTGAAGCAGGAGTTAACCAGACTGTGCTCCCTGACATATTCTTCATGTGCACTACGGGGAATTTATACCGTTCTACGGTACGTGGATGTTTTGATTGGGCAGGGCCAGCCCGATAAGTATATCCAGAGGTATTAACCAGCCAGGTAGGCATTGCTAAATTTTCATCCCAATGTTCCAAAGTGCCACCACCCTTTGCTCTAAGTATAGTTTTTAAGACTCCATTGTATCTTTCTATCTTCCCGGAGTCTGGTGCTTGATAGAAGATGAGCAACTGCCATTCAATACCATGCTCTTTGGCCCAGGTGTCTATGAGGTTGTTTCGGAAATGAGTCCCGTTGTCTGACTCAATTCTTTCTGGGGTACCATGTCGCCACAGGACTTGCTTTTCAAGGCCCAGGATAGTATTCCGGGCAGTGGCATGGGGCACAGGGTATGTTTCCAGCCATCCAGTGGTTGCTTCCACCATTGTGAGCACATAACGCTTACCTTGACGGGTTTGTGGCAGTGTGATATAATCAATCTGCCAGGCCTCCCCATATTTATATTTCAACCATCGTCCTCCATACCAAAGGGGCTTCAAACGCTTGGCTTGCTTGATTGCAGCGCATGTCTCACATTCATGGATGACCTGTGCAATAGCGTCCATGGTCAAGTCCACCCCTCGGTCACGAGCCCATCTATATGTCGCATCTCTGCCTTGATGGCCTGAGGTATCATGGGCCCACCGAGCTATAAATAGTTCACCCTTATGTTGCCAGTCCAGATCCACCTGAGCCACTTCAATCCTAGCAGCCCGACCCACCTGCTGGTTGTTCTGATGTTCCTCCGTGGCCCGATTCTTTGGTACATGGGCATCTACGTGGCGTACTTTCACAACCAGATTCTCTATCCGGGCAGCAATATCTTGCCACAATTCAGCAGCCCAGATGGGTTTGCCTCTGCGCTGCCAGTTGCCCTGCTTCCACTGCTGTAACCACCCCCACAGAGCGTTTGCCACCATCCAGGAGTCAGTGTAAAGATAAAGTACTGGCCATTTTTCTCGCTCAGCAATGTCCAAAGCCAGCTGAATGGCTTTCACCTCTGCAAACTGGCTTGATTCACCTTGTCCTTCACTGGCTTCTGCAATTTGTCGTGTAGGACTCCACACAGCAGCCTTCCACTTTCGATGCTTTCCCACAATCCGGCAGGACCCATCAGTGAACAGGGCATATTTCTTCTCATTTTCTGGCAGTTTATTATATGGTGGGGCCTCCTCCGCACGCGTCACCTCCTCCTCTGGTGACATCCCAAAATCCTTGCCTTCCGGCCAGTCCATGATCACTTCCAGAATTCCTGGGCGACTGGGATTTCCCATTCGAGTTCGCTGTGTGATCAGTGCAATCCACTTACTCCATGTAGCATCAGTTGCATGATGTGTGGTGGGGACCCTTTCTTTGAACATCCACCCCAGAACCGGCAGTCAAGGTGCTAAAAGGAGCTGCGCTTCTGTACCAACCACTTCCGAAGCAGCTCGAACCCCTTCATATGCTGCTAATATCTCTTTTTCTGTTGGAGTGTAGCGGGCTTCGGATCCTCTGTATCCCCGACTCCAAAACCCTAGGGGTCGACCTCGGGTCTCCCCTGGTGCTTTCTGCCAGAGGCTCCAGGTAGGGCCATTCTCCCCGGCTGCAGTGTAGAGTACGTTTTTAACATCTTGTCCTGCCCGGACTGGCCCCAGGGCCACTGCATGGACTATTTCCTGTTTGATTTGTTCAAAAGCTTGTCGTTGCTCAGGACCCCATTTAAAATCGTTCTTCTTCCGGGTTACTTGGTACAGAGGGCTTACAATTAGACTGTAATTTGGGATATGCATTCTCCAAAAACCCACAATGCCTAAGAAAGCTTGTGTTTCCTTTTTACTAGTTGGTGGAGACATAGCTGCTATTTTGTTGATCACATCCATTGGGATCTGACGGCGTCCATCTTGCCATTTTATTCCTAAAAACTGGATCTCCTGCGCAGGTCCCTTGACCTTACTTCGTTTTATGGCGAAACCAGCTTTCAGAAGGATTCGGACTATCTTATTCCCTTTCTCAAAAACTTCTTCTGCTGTGTTTCCCCATACGATGATGTCATCAATGTATTGCAGATGTTCTGGAGCTTCACCCTGTTCCAATGCAGTCTGGATCAGTCCATGGCAAATGGTGGGGCTGTGTTTCCACCCCTGGGGCAGTCGATTCCAGGTGTACTGGATGCCCCTCCAAGTGAAAGCAAACTGTGGCCTGCACTCTGCTGCCAAAGGGATTGAGAAAAATGCATTCGCTATATCAATCGTGGCATACCACTTGGCTGCCTTGGACTCCAGTTCATACTGGAGTTCTAGCATGTCCGGCACGGCAGCGCTCAGCGGTGGCGTGACTTCATTCAGACCACGATAGTCTACAGTTAGCCTCCACTCTCCATTAGATTTTCGCACCGGCCATATGGGACTGTTAAAGGGTGAGCGAGTCTTGCTGATCACTCCTTGAACCTCTAGTTGACGAATCAGCTCATGGATGGGAATCAGAGAGTCTCGGTTAGTGCGATACTGTCGCCGATGTACCGTTGTGGTAGCGATCGGCACCTGCTGTTCTTCGACCCTCAACAACCCCACAACAGAAGAGTCCTCTGAGAGACCAGGCAAGGTAGACAACTGTTTAACTTCCTCCGTCTCCAAAGCAGCTATGCCAAAGGCCCACCGATACCCCTTTGGGTCCTTAAAATATCCTCTCCTGAGATAATCTATACCAAGGATACATGGAGCTTCTGGGCCAGTCACAATGGGATGCTTTTGCCACTCATTCCCAGTTAGGCTCACTTCAGCCTCCAGTACAGTCAACTCTTGGGATCCCCCTATGACCCCAGAAATACAAATGGGTTCTGCCCCTCTATAGCTTGATGGTATCAGAGTGCACTGTGCTCCTGTGTCCACTAGAGCCTTATACTCCTGTGGGTCTGATGTGCCAGGCCATCGAATCCACACTGTCCAATAAACCCGGTTGTCCCTTTCCTCCACCTGGCTGGAGGCAGGGCCCCTCTAATACTGGTCATAGTATCCGGTACTCACGTCTTGCGGAAATGACTTGGAGGTTCCTTCAAGAGGATCAGAAGCAAGATCAGGCCTTCTGCTCTGTCTGGGGAGCTGCTCGCTAGAAACCGGGGCGGCACTTTTCCTGGAGGGATCCCCTTTTGTGGTTGTCCTTCCTTGCAACTCCTGTACCCGTGTCCGCAGGATCGAAGTAGGTTGTCCATCCCACTTCCTCATGTCCTCTCCGTGGTCACACAGGTAGAACCACAGGGTGCCTCGTGGTGTGTACGCTCTGTACTCTCTCTCTTGAGTGGGGAAATGCCTGCTCCTAATAGCTGAGATGCTGGCCCGTACAGGTGGGGAGTAGGACATATTCTCTTCAAGTTGCTGGACCTTACGGGACAGTTTCTCCACAGCTGAGACAAGGGGGGAAGAGAGACTTTCTTCATATCGCCGGAGCCGGCCAGCCACCTCATCCACCGTTGGTCCCTCTTCACCTTTCCATTCCATCACTGCCAGTGAGTTGGCATATGACGATGGTGCACTCCGTACAAACTTCCGCCACATGGGCCTTGTGCAATGCACCTCATCAGGGTCTGTGGGTAAGTCTGCATTGTCCAAGTCATAATAAATCATCTCCCGCACAGCTAGTTCTCTCAGGTACTGGACACCTCTTTCCATGGTGGTCCACTTGCTTGGTTGAAATACAACATCTTCACTGAAGGGGTACCTCTCCCTCACGCCTGACAGGAGTCGTTTCCAGAGGCTGAGGGCTTGGGTCTTCTTTCCAATTGCCTTGTCAATGCCACCTTCCCTAGACAGGGATCCCAGCTGCCTGGCTTCCCTACCCTCTAATTCCAGGCTACTGGCCCCATTATCCCAACACCGAAGCAGCCAGGTGACAATGTGCTCACCTGAAAGTCGGCTAAAATCTTTCCGCATATCCCGCAGCTCACTCAAGGATAGGGATCGGGTAATTATCTCTGGTTCTGTCTCTTCCTCCTGTCCTTGTGATGGCCCTGGTTCATCGTCATCTCTTACTAAGCGAACTGATTTCTTTGTGTATTTCTTCTTCTGTATGGGAGCAACTGATACTGGCATGGGTTGGTTTCCTGGTTCAGCGGCAGTGGCTGCCACTGGGATTGGAGTAGCGGCAGTGGCTGCCGCAGCGCCTGCCGCAGGGGCCGCAGGAGCCGCAGCGCCTGTCGCAGGGGTTGGAGTAGCCGCAGCGCCGGCTGCAGCGCCTGTCGCAGGGGTTGGAATAGCCGCAGCGCCTGTCGCAGGGGCCGCAGGGGCCGCAGCGCCGGCTGCAGCGCCTGTCGCAGGGGTTGGAGTAGCCGCAGCGCCGGCTGCAGCGCCTGTCGCAGGGGTTGGAGTAGCCGCAGCGCCGGCTGCAGCGCCTGTCGCAGGGGTTGGAGTAGCCGCAGCGCCGGCTGCAGCGCCTGTCGCAGGGGTTGGAGTAGCTGCAGCGCCTGTCGCAGGGGCCGCAGGGGCCGCAGCGCCGGCTGCAGCGCCTGTCGCAGGGGTTGGAGTAGCCGCAGCGCCGGCTGCAGCGCCTGTCGCAGGGGCCGCAGGAGGTGCAGCGCCTGTCGCAGGGGCCGCAGGAGGTGCAGCGCCTGCTGGTCTAGTCTCTTTCTCCTGAGGGTGCTGCATAACACTGAGCAGTGCCTGGTAGATACTGGCCAGGGCCCAGCACAGGGCAGTGAGTTGTGCCTCTCTGGAATAGCCACAGCATTTTCCCTTCAGATAGTCTACTACTTTATCAGGGTCCTGTAATTGTTCAGGGGTGAAGTCCCAGACCATTGGAGGCGAGAAGTTCTCTAGGTACCTGCCCATGTTCTCCCACATGCCATGCCATCCCTGACTATCCTGCCTCGGAGCAGATCTCTGGGTGGTAGTCTTAAATAGTTGCTTAACCCTAAACAGGACCTGGAACATATTCAGCAGACATAACACTACAAACATGCTGGTTTGAGCATCCCAAGGATATTCAACATTCTCAAAGCTGGGGAAGGTGTCCCCCCTGTTTCCCCCATAGACTGGGTGTAATTATTAATAAATTCTGAGAGACGGTGCCCGATGTATGGACAAGACAGTAATACCACATAAAAACCCCAAACTAAGTGTCTAACAAGTGATGTTATCATATCATATGCCGATATCACACAGGATAGTAAAATGATAATCCTCATCCCCCTCCCAGAGGTAGCAAATATGATCACAGGGAGTACATAAGTCATATAGGAATTCACATAACACAGCCATGAGAACAAACCAAGCAACATGGTAACCAGTGAGTATTTTCCTAATAAAATAAACGTATACAGTAAATTCGGTTTTACAAGCTCTAGTTGGATTTTGTCGTTATCTCAACCCTTCGAGCCCCACGTTGGGCGCCAAAAAGGACTGTCGTGGTTTAGCCTCAGACGGCAACAAAGAACCACGTGTCACTCACTTAGATCTTCCCAATACAGGTCAAAACAGAAGAAAAAGGCAATACTCTTGGGTTGAGACAAGGGCAGTTTAACAGAACAGCAGAGGGAACAAAAAAAATAGCAACAATAACACAAATAAAGGAATATACAGACCCGATTACAGAACCGCCGCTCCCGGACCGCTCCCGGACCGCCCGGCCCGGGCCGCCCCAGCCCGCTTATAAGCGGTGACTTCCTGACCCCTCCCCCGGCAGCTCAGTGAGGGCGTGGCTCACATGGCATGGAATACTGTCTCTTGGGGAGAATTAACCCTATTCCCGCCGGAACCAGGACACCTACGTACATAATAAAAAGGAGGAAGAAACAGGTGGAATATGTGGGGCTAATTACATGCTGAATGCGTCAGCTACAGAAATACTGGGCTGAATTTCAGAAGCACTGCTACCCGTTGGTTTTGACTGGGTCACTCTTCAGCATTTCTCTGGATCAAATGTCCTCAAATCACTGTATTTCCTGAGTAGATACCAGCCTTTATGCCCAAATTCAGTGAAGAAATAGTAAGTGTAGCACAGGAAAGTGATCTTTTACTTCAGTTGAGCACCAAGTTACACATTTACCCTATGCTGTATTTATCCCTATAGCAAAAAAATTGTCTAAAAATAGCCAGCAATAGGAACTCTGGACGAAGGGACCAGCTTAAAGAAAATCTGAAAATGAATGTGTCTTTTGAAATCACCTATGCTATTCAAAGGTCAGGTACACGCTGCTCTTCCCTTGCTTCTTAATAACGAAGCAGTAAGCTTGTTTCACGGTAACAATAATAGCCACTGTACCAAATTCAATCCAGCACTCTACATACAGTGATACTGACATCTGACGATACGTGTGACAGATTATTATGGTCCTCCATCATCAAAGTGCAGTAAAAATCCAAGGCTGCAGTAAAAATTAATCTGGCCGTGAAAACTGGCCTATAGTTATTCTCTCTCCCCCCCGCCCCCCGCCCAAAACTACTGCAACATTGATGTATACAAATCATCAGACGGGACTTCATGAGGGTATTATACCTACGTAACACTTGCTAAGAGAAACGCGTGGTTGCAGCAAAATATTCAGAAACCTACTACTTAAAGTGGATCTTCCTACATCTCCTGTGTCATTACACAGGGCACCAGAGCAAGCAACTTAGCAATACCTAGGATGGTCTGAAAACCCACTGCCCGTGAGCTGGTAATAACGTTTCACCTTTCTGATGGAGACTACTGATTCAAAGTCTGGCCCGAGTCAACCATCTGACCAAGAAAATGATTCTCATTTAATTGCTGATTTGAAATAAGTCAGTTGTTTTAGTGAAAACCCTCAGGATCCAAGTCTTCGTTACAAAACCACAGCCATCGCTAGGACTCTTCTGGATCCTCAGAAAAGGCGAAGGAACTGAGTATCTAGAAGAAGAAACTGGTCATTGGCATCAAGCTGGGGAAAAGTTAGGGACACCGTGAGGTGCTGCTGGTGGCAGGGCACTGTAAGAAGGTGCATCTCCTGTCGATGGAAGACTCTTCTCTGAGACTTATCAAAGGGACCAATACCACATCCATTCAATAAAATGTTGATTTGGAAGTCAAAAAAAAAGTAGTCTCCTGCTAAGGAGAGGAATATAACTATAAACATAAAGGGATGTGAACGATATCCTTGGGTTTTGCTTCGTTTGCTTGATCGCTTTTGTATTCTCGTTTTGTAGAGCATCAGTATAATCCATACATGGTAATAATTTCATGCACAAACTTTAGTACGCACAGCGCGGCAGAAGTTGAACAAATGTTGTCAATCATGGAACACAGGAAAACCTGTTGGTGGAACAAATTTGCTGCATGCTTTAATTGTAGTCAAAGAGGCCCAGCTTCCCCGAGATTTTCATGGTTTGTTGTTCAACTAGAATTTCTTCCATACATCTGAAATTTGCTCCAGGTTATATGATGTTCTGTGGTCCATCACAACGTGGCACATTACCAATTGATACTATATAATCCACGATGAAAGTGTGCCCTTAATGCTCCATGACAAATGGAAAGAATTTGGATATCTTATTTAAAACAGTAGAGGGGAAATGGAATACAGCCCATCTCTGTAGTTTAAATTTATCCTTTTCGTTAAAGAGAAAGGGGTACGCAAGTAAGAGGTATTTGAAACTTAGATTATTCATAAAATGGAGTCCATGGTTTAGGCTTTTCTGAGTTGGCTGGCCCATTTTTTTTAACTGCTTCCTACCCATATTTGTTTCTGCCATAAATGTGCCGGCAGAATTTTGGATCTGCTTTTATGGTATTAAAATAGGCCTTCTGGAGGCCTATTTAGCCTCATTTAGCATTTAACACTTCCATAGAATTAGAAAAACAGAACAGAAAACTTTGCCCTTTTGAAATCAGTGAAAACAGCCCTTTTGACTACTCGGGACTGCAGTTGCACCATTTTTTTATTTTCTTTTAGCATTCCACAGCACGATAGATGCAATGCCAACACAAAGAAAGGTACATGGTCTCTACTCCAAACAGCAAGCATCGCCAAAGAGAAAACTTGCTATTATATTCTACAAGCTAGTTTCAAACTCTATGGCCATGTGTTTTTTAATAAATTCTATAGGCTTTTAAAATGTTACCCATACATTCTCTCACTTTAATTACTTTTAAAAAGGTAACCTTTTCCAGGGATCTGCTTGTTAGTATTAACATTATAGTGTTAATACTTTTTGGTTCAGACGTATTTGTAAGTAGTGCTGTGTGACAGTACCGTAGGAGAATAATTAATTATAATTTTGAATGTATCCAAGCGTTTTGAAAAAGAAATAAATCGATTTGATTACTGAGTATGATCTACTTAATGCACACGTAAGTAGATGTTTAAATACTTTGCGTTTGCAAGTGGAATTGAGCTTTTTTATTCTACCTGCAGCTGGGCTACGAACGGAGTGCATAAATAACAGGTGCTCTAGTTTCAGTGACTCATTTCTCGGCTTCCTCAGGGACAGTTAAGCCACTAAGTATTTCTCAGATGCGCCTCACAATATAGGGTCTCAAATCAAAACGCTGTCATTGTGGGATGCCTCATGCTGAGATTAACCATTCTCTTATTTGAAGATTTTTCCTTCTGGATCAGTGGCTGGCTGTTCTGGAACGGCCAGCTTTCATGGCTGATACTAAACAGGCACCAAACCAAAAAATCTCATTCTCTTTCACCAAAATTGGACTTTGTTGTCCTGATGCTGCGCAATGCATTTTAACGCAAAGGTTTTAAGGAGCTGAAGCGAGATAGGGCCTGGAAAGTGTTCTGCATTCTTCTGTGCTTTCCAGTTCTTCCCTCTTCTTCCCTCCTCTTCTTCCACCACGTGAGACGGATGGCACTGCATCACCACGGTGGCAGATGACCAACACTGTTGCATTCAGCTGTTTGTCGTAAACATTCCCTGAATGACGGGAAATATTTCTACCTTGGGAGCAAAGTAGGATGCACTCTTCTTTTTTTTTATTATTATTTTTTTTCTTTCTGCCTGAATGAGCAAGAGATAAGACGTGAAAATCAACTCCAGGAACCTTGCATGGCTCTGCAAAACATTCCCATTAAACTTAATTGTCGCTGGTAAAAGCTGGGATTATTTGTAGTCACATAAATTCACCTTTGCTGACTGAAGCTTTAATTACTGCATTTTGAGGCAGATTTTTTTGGCCTAATAATACAATTAAAGTCATTTCGAGACACAATATTGACAAAGAAACAAACCAACTCAAAATCAATATGAAACGTGGTTACTTCATGGGACCAAAACAGTAAGACAGTAGTCTTCACCGAATATGTATATTCCTAGGTGTTTTGGGCTCCTATGCTGTTGAAATTGTTATCATAGACCCCTAAAGAAGAGACAAAAATATTGCCCCTAAAGTCTGTAGAAGACAAATATTAGGGGAGTGACCAGTCAGTATCATGGAGAACTCTGTACTGCTTGGTAGATAGTTTAACAAAACTCACTGGTTTTCAACGTGGTGACAGGAAAACTCGCTCCTCTACAAATAATGGGGGAAGAAATGAATCTGAAGAAGCTTGTGACAAATAAATGAGGTGAACAGGCTCTCCCGTGGTAATGCAATGCTTACATGTAACCCAGGAATTTATACTCAGAAAGTGCAGGAAGGTTACATACTGCTGCATGTCATCCTGCCGGAACAATAAGCCCAGCCCTGGTGTTTACGATTTGATAAAGATTTTGAAAAATCAAAGACATTTCAGACAAGGTCCTCAAGGATGATTAAAATGGAAACTCTTCCTCATGGAACTCATGGAATAAACTACTTAAGGCATTGAAGACAGGTGAAAAATTACTTAAGTACCTACCTGGAGAACAGGAATTCATTAACAATGGGCTTTTGGATCTCACAAATAAAGGTGTGACATTCTGAAGGCTCAAAAGGGCTGTTTTTGCACATTACAAAAGGGCAAGGTTTTCTGTTCCACTGGAGTTGCAGAGACACAGTCAGAATTAGAAGTGATAGGATTGAAATTTCATCAGTTTTGGAGTCTTCCAGAAAAGGCTCCTATCCCTTATGAGAACTGATGATTTTCATGCATGAGGTAGCCCACTAGTGAGAAGGACGCGGTTCTTTCAACCGCAAAAGGGAAAAGCAGGTTATTACATTGGAACTCGGGCACTTCTTACAGAAGCAGAGTTAGAGCATCTCAGCTGGACACTGAAATGGATTAATTCATAGGAACTTTTGAAGTCAGATCATTCAAAGAAACCAAAACGAGAGCGAGGCGTTGAAACATAAAATGCTGAAATATCCTTGTCATGTACACGAAGTCTCCAGCGGAGAAACGAGCCTGACACATGAAGTTTTCTTTGTGTTAGACAGCAGTGTCAGGTTGAGATGGCAGTCCGGTGACCATCAGACATATGCGAGGCCACCGACCTGGTGTGAGGTCAATCCAGGACGCCCAAGCAACAATCAGGACAGAGGGACACCTCCAGTGTTTCTTAGGGCAGGGCTGGGTGCCTGGGGCTGAGCGGAAATGGGGCCCCTGGGCCACGGGCAGGGTGTGGGGGAAGGCCCCAGGCAAGGCTGGTCAAGGCCAGGAAGGCCCTTTGGGGCCTGGATGGCAGCCTTCTAAGGCTCAGCAATTAACACTTGTTTTGGTTTATTCCAGAGACCTTCTCAGGAAAGATGTCCTTGGCATGACGGCATTTTTTGGCAAGACTGCTGTATCTCCTGCTACCATTTGTGAAAAGGGGTCACCCATCCTTTCACAGTGGATATGAAGAGTGGTGTTCTTGTACAAGCCCGACATTGTCTTCTGAGACCATTATTCCATGATGCATAGCGTCAGTTTATGAAGTGATGGCAGCCCTTTGGTCATGAGATCATAGCAGGCTTTTTATCCTGCTCTACTCCTTTCTTCATACAGCAGCCATCGGGTTTCAGTAGTTTTCAGCATCTTGTCAAGTAAAATGTCAATGGATGACAACCTAAATTTAATCACTGCCCTTCTGTAATTTAATCTAAGTACAGATCAGTCTGGTTCTGCAGGTTATTTTACAGTACTTTATTATTTTGATATTGTTTTCTAACAACACTTTACATTTGAGATAACAAGGATTGGCAGTTACATGACGCCGCTCCCCACAAAATTCTTTAAGCTATCTCCTAATTTTTGTGGCTTAAGTTTCGTTCTTTCTACACCAGAAAATAATTTGTTATGCCTAATTGCCTACTTAGTTGCAATACTTTCTAGTGAAGCTATAATCAGAAAGTGAAAATAGCAAGCTAGGACAAATATTAATCTTCTTGAGCCAGCATAAACAAACCTATGCCTACCTTGCTCCAGGGGTCCAACAATTTCTGTGGTGCCAATACAAGCTCTTTCATTTGACTTGGCCTGTATTTTTGGCATACGCAACAAATTTAGAAATACTTCCTTTTCATTTCTTATATTTCCAATACCTAAGTTCCCTTTTTGTAGCTTTTGGAATAGCTTTTGTACAACATCTTGGAAACATTATTTTAGCGTATTTAGAGAAAATCTCATGGAGTATTGTGAGGATCATCCATAAATCAATAGCAATAGCTGGGAATACGCTATTCTTATATCATTATTACTTTCCATTTTTATTTTAGATATCGCAGTACAACAGTAGCATTATTTCTTTCCTTTGTATCTCACCTCCACCAGTAATCCCAATTACATCTGAGCTCAGACACCTTGATATTTTTTCTTTATCAGGTCAACAGACTCATAATCTGTCTTTAGACTTGTGCCAAACCTTCATGCCAGGGATGTCTGACCTTTTGAATCAGGGCTGGATACCTGTTCTGGAAACCTCTCACACTACTCTCCTGCATCTTATGGATGCAGTACCAGCTCACAGGACTAAACAACTGGTAACGCGTAAAAGCATTTCAGAAATGTTAAAAAACACTTTTTGGACCAGATTAAATTGTCGGTTGCAGAGCCCTGCTGTTGGGAATATACCCACAATCGCATTTTTCCCCAGATGTGAATTCCATCTGAAATCACGTACGCAGAGCTGAAAAAAGGGAGTATCTGTTCTCCGAGGTGTAGAAAGGGTGTCTGTGAAATGCTTTTGGCAACGGCAAGAAGTGGTTTATGGTGAGCTTCCATCCAACACCTCATAAATAACATTCTCACTAATAAAGACAAAAACTTCCTACGCCTAATTACTAGAGCCAAGGAGTCCCTCTCCATTTGCTCTCATCACCAGTCTGCATTTGTTAGCCTCTCTGAGGCAGTCATCTCTAGTTTTGACAACACAGTTCTGAGAAACATTAAAAAAAAAAAAAAGAAAGTACCTCCCAACTTGTTAGGGCAGGTAGGCGACGGCCGCAGGTAGGCGACGGCCTCAGCTGCACTTCCATTTCCCTGTATATATTGTTGGGTTAGCTTCTTAATGAGGTATGCTATTTCCACCCTAGGAAATTTGCATATTTTTTTGTTTGTTTCTTTTTGCTTTATTCCAGGAGCTCTAACTCTTTTCAAAGCGGCTAGGAGTCACTTGTCAGCCTACTCTTTTTCTCACATCAAAATTTCATCTATGTATACATTAACAACCTCTAGATTGTCAGAAAGGTGTATTTTCATGCGAAACATCTGTTAAAAACAACTCAGATGGTGATCCTCAAAAACAGCATTTCCCAATGGGGAGGAAAATGGCCAAAAGAATACATTATTTTTTTACATCAAGTGCAGAAAAATATTTCAAATGCTTCTCTACAGAAATGTATACCCTAGTCTGTGGTGGAAAATGTTCCCACTTTACAGGTTTCATTGTTTTGTACCTATAGAGGAATTAAAGATTCCACCCTTTTTTCCACTGTGCTTCCTGCTCTGGCCAGGAAGTTGCACCCATGATACATGCTGTTCCACTTGCTTTTCTCCTGCAGAGCAGTAACCCTGTCCTCTTCCAAAAACTTTTTTGTTTCAGTACAGTGTTTTCCCAGGAATTTGAACCTGAGGGCGTAGGACAGTGACAAAGGAAGGCAATGTGGTCATCTGTGTTCTGAAGCCCACTGAAACCTTCTAAGGTTTCTTGGAAGATCTACTCCAATGCTTTTGTCCTTTTCTTTCCAGCCTAGTATCTGTATGAATGTTAAAGTCCCACAGCACAGAAAGGACATGGACCCATTGGAGCAGGTCCAGAGGAGACCCACAAAAATAATCAGAGGGCTGGAGCACCTCTCCTATGAGGACAGGCTGGGAGAGTTGGGGTTGTTCAGCCTGGAGAAGAGAAGGCTCCGGGGACACCTTATTGCAGCCTTCCAGTACCTGAAGGCGGCCTACAGGAAAGCTGGGAACAAACTTTAGCAGGGCTCATTGCAATAGGACAAGGGTAACAGCTTTAAACTAAAAGAGTGTAGCTTCAGACTAGATATAAGGAAATATTTTTTTACGATTGAGGGTGGTGAAACACTGGAACAGGTTTCCCACCAGAGAGGTGGCAGATGCCCCATCCCTGGAAACATTCAAAGTCAGATTGGATGGGGCTCTGAGCAACTGTATCTAGTGGAAGATGTCCCTGCTCACTGCAGGGGGTTTGGACTAGATGACCTTTAAAGGTCCCTTCCAACCCAAACTATTCTATGGTTCTATGATCTTATGTTGCTCATTTAACAGCTACCCCTTCATTTAGCCCCTCAGCCCTGGTAACTCAGCCCCTCAACTTCTCTTCCAACATAAAAGAAGAAAAAAAAGCCCTCTCTTAGTGCGAGATGGTCTTGGTGGGTTTAAGACTTTGACAGATAAAATCCAGCAAAACTTCCTGCAGTTGTTGGCCAGTTTTCTCATCCCTCCATTACCGTCACCAGTGCGGGGGCTGGCACAAGGGAACGTCTGCTTGTGCCTCGGCTGTGCTAAACGCAGAGGCTGACAGCCAGCCTTCAATCACCAGCCAAGGTGAGCTTGAAGGAGGTACCGTTCCTGTACTGAAGTAGATTGTGCAGGGGCACACATTTCCTCCTGTCAGTTCTGCTAAAGGGTGATAACCAGTAACAAAGAGACTGCAACAAACAGCTGGGAAGCAGTAACATCTTCAAGCACCTGAACCGTTTGCTAAGCGAAGCTGGACGCAAGCCCTTAAATCAGTCACAAGTGCTTAAACTTCCATTTTTCTATTTTATTCTGAGTTTAAAAACGTATCACTCATATTTTTCATTTTTATATGGAGTAATATTTTCCTCAGATTTCTACAGTGCTTTCATGGTCAGCCTCCCCTACCACAGTTAACTGAAAAGAATTAAAAACATTAAATGATTCTGGGCCAGCAGTAAAGTTAATTTCTGACTCTTCTTTCTTCCAGGCACGATTTGTCAATGGAGAAGAGCTACTTAAATGTTTCCCCGTTGTCTTCCACATTCATAGAGCTTTAACTCCAGTGGGACTTTTTGCTGGCTGGTCCATTTCTCCCTACGGGAATTTTTTAGTTAGTTCATTTTATTGCTGATACCACACGTGATTCAGTGGTTACTCAGCACCAAGTACTTTGCCAGAATTCTGCTTCATTCAGCATCTGAATTTTAACTGTTCAGTACTTGCCACGCAGTTTCTGTGACAAGTGACCCATGCGGATCACGCGCAAGAACCTTTTAAAATACAGTTCCCACATTTTTCACTTCACAGCATCAGCATTCATTGACCAACTTTCTGAAAACTACCATGTTGTAACAGCAGAAATTGAACTAGGATTTGACTTGCCGCTTTTCTGAGTTACCTTTGATGCGTTGCAGTTCATGGAGCTTTTTTTTTTATTATTTTTTAATTAATTTCAGGAGGCAGGGACTTAAGCTTTTGGAGGGTAGGAGTATAAGTTGGCAGTCACTGTGGAGACCCAAGGGCTCATGAGTTTCTGCACGGTAACAACGGAGATGCTCCTAGGCAGGCACTGATGCATCACTATAGGTTTCTTGTCAAATGTGTTCCCCCAAGTGTAATTATGCACAGAATGTGAACACATTAAACCCATTTCAACCGCTACGTTGAGCCTCCTCAGCCCTTGTGAATAGACATGCAAAAACCACTCCCAACGTTTTTTCCTCGCTCTTAAAAAAAATGCCCCAGTATCTTTGCTTCCCACCTTTAAAGAAAATCAATGTTTGGCAGCTGTCTTGTGTTTTTGCTATGTTCCTGATTTCCCTCTGTTTCTGGCATTGCCAACGCATTCTGCAATATGCTGCAGTGCCCTTAATAACATTTTGGAACAGCCTCGCTGGAAATGCCAGTTCACAGGGGACTGAACTAGCATGCATCATCTACACCGTGTACACAGTTAGGAGGTTTTGGGCTCTCCCAGTATTTTATCGTTGATATTTCTTTTCAGACGGGTTATACTCATGTGAGGAATGTCCCAATTTTGGGACACGCTTCACTTTTTTGTTTTGCTCTTACATACTTTGGCTGAAACATTGCTGATGGCATGAAAATTTCTGCATTTCTTGACTGACCAGGCATATCGTTATGGTTATTAGTTTAGTTCAGTTTCATGTTCCACTATTAATAAGTGTTATTTGCCATATACAGGTTGGCTATCCCTGTTCTTTGGCTCAATATCAATCATTTTCAAAGGTGGAAACTGGATTTGGAACCTCCAGCCACTCAGATAAAAATAGGATCTGTAATTTGTCACAGGTGCTTGCTGGAACAATTCCAGCAATGGACACAACCCTAAAAATTGCAGGACAACGTTTGATTTACATGACATGGTGCGAACTCCCCCTACCACTACCTGGGATCCGTTTCTATAGTTTTATGGTTTGTGACCCTGCCTAACTACCTATGCGGACTTCTAGATGCCATTTGATGTTGCTGTTGTACATATATCTTCATCTACCCTTCATCTACCCAAACTGGACACACTATTCCAGATGCATTCTCACAAGTGCCAAACAGAGGAGGAGGATCACCCCCCTGGACCTGCTGGCCGCTCTCTTGCTAAGATGGCCCAGGATGCTGTTGGCTTTCCCGGCCACAAGGTCATGTTGCTGGCTCATGTTCAACTTCTTGTCCTCCAGGATCTCCAAGTCCTTCTCAGAAAAGCCGTTTCCCTGGCAGCTGACCCTCAGCCGGCATTGTTGCATGCATTTAATCCATCCTGGATGCAAGACTTCGTACTTGTCTTTGTTGAACTTCACGAAATTCCTGACAGCCCATTTCTCCAGCCTGTCAAAGTCCCTCTGAATAGCAGCCCTGCTCTCCAGTGTGTTGACTGCTCCCCCCTCAGTTCGGTGTCATCTGCAAGGTCTTCAGCCAGGTCATCAATGAAGAGATTAAACACTGCTGGTCCCAGAACTGATCCCTGAGGGACACCACTAGCTACTGGCCACCAGACAAGTTACTTTGCGTCACTGATCACAACCTGTTGAGCCCAACAGTAGAGCCAATTTTCCACTCACCTTACCATCCATTTATCTAGCCCATATCTCAACAGTTTGGTGATAAGAAGACTATGAGACATTGTGTCAAATGGTTGCTAAAGTCAAAGTATACAATACACACTGTCCTCCCCTTGTGCACATCATCACAGAAAAGAAACGAGGTTGGTCAGGCATGGTTTGCCCTTGATAAACACATACTAGCTGCTTGCAATCACCTTCTTGTCCTTCAAATGTTTAGAAATGGCTTCCAGCAGGATTTGGTCCCTAACTGTCTCAGGGATCGAGGTGAGGCTAACCAGTCTGTAGCCACCTAAATGCTCCTTCTTGCCCTTCCTGAGGATGGGTGCAAGGTTTGCCTTTTTGTAATCATCAGGAGCCTCCGCGCTTTGAAACTGCCATGACCTTTCAGAAGTGTTAGCAGCATCGCAATGACATTAGCCAGCTCCTCCAGCACCCTCGGGTGCATCCCATCTGGTCCCATGTAAATGTCTAAGTGGGTTAAGTGCTCCCTGATTCTTCTCCTACTGTGGGTACTGCTTCACAACTGCAGACTGTGCGGAGGCTCAGGGACCTGGGAGGGCAGAGGGCAGACCTTGCTGATAAAAACTGAGGAAAAAACTGCATTGAGTACCTGAGCTTTTCCACGTCCCTTGTCACAATATTCCCTGCCCCTCTGAGCAATGAGCCTACACTCTCATTAGTCTTCTTTCTGCTACTGCTGTCCTTATAGAAACCTTTCTTGTTGCCCTTTGCCTCCTCTTCTACTTTCAACTCGAGTTGCACTTTGTTTTTCCCAACTGTATTCCTAGATGCTTGAACAGCGTCTGTTCATTCCTCCCAAGTAGTCTGTCCCTGCTTCCACCTTCTGTGTACTTCTTGTGTTTGAGCTCCGGCAGGAGCTCCGTGTTCATCCATACTGGCCTTCTGCCATGCTTACTCAACTTTCTGAACATTGTGCGCTGTTCTTGTGCTCTGAGAAGGCTGTCCTTGAAGATCAGCCAGCTCTCCTGGGGCCTTTTGCCCTGCAGTACAGTTTCCTATGAAAGCCTTTCCTGAACAGACCTAAATCTGCTCTTCTGAAGTCCAGGGCTATAATTCTACTGTTTATCTTGCTCACTTCTCTCAGTATCTTAAAACTCCACAGTCTCACAGATGCTGCAGCCAAAGTTGCCCTCGACCTTCAGATCTTCAATCAGTTCTTCCTTGTTTTTTGAGTAGCAGGTCCAGCATCTCCTAATTGGTTCATTGATCACCTGCATCAAGAAACAGTACAGAAACCTCATGGATTGTTTGTGCCATATTGCACTTCCAGCAGATACTGGAATGGTCAGTCATCTCTGATCACCAGGGTCTGTGACTTTGAGTCTTTCTCCAGATGCCTAAAGAAGGATTCATCTATCTTCTCTTCTTGATCAAGTTATCTGTGGGGATATCTACTACAACATTGACCGTGCAGGTCCATCCCCTGATCCTTACTGTTGCAGAGATGTAGAGTTCAGCAGGTCTGGGAGTTCTTGTGGTACTGGGGGGAAATGATAGGCCAGTAGTCTAGTATCGTGTGCCAGAGCACTTCATTGAGAAGCTGTCAGCATTTGCAGCACATCACCATTGAGTGATGCTGGCACCGAGATGGAAAACAGAGGCCATAGAGTAACACTGAAATTAGCACTGGTGGGACTCAGCTCCAGCTTATGACATCTAAATTTAAGTGTGTGGTTATATCTGTGGGGCCACTGTCTAATCTCAAGGTACGAAGAAGGGTCTTATCTGCAGCTTGGCGTTCCTTATTTCTAGGTAAGGCAGCTGTGGAGATGGGCTGCCCTTCATCAGTGAGAAAAGGAAAAGATCCCTCCAGCTGGAAGACAATAAAATGCTCACTGTAGAGCAGTAAGTGTTTGAGAATCCCTAAGAAGGAGCTACAGAGAGCCTTGCTGGAAAAAAAGTCCCATGAAAGGTGGGTACCTCTAGAAAGGGGAAGAGCCTGTACTGAGCTGGGGGCTATCCAAGGCCCCCAAGGATAGAGCTGCTTTGATATCACACACACTGCTACAGGAACATAACTGGAGCCATTCAAGATGATTTGAGTCTATACATAGACCATTGCAGAGAGATTTAAAATCCAATAGCAAAAAAAGCTTTTACTAGCAATAATGGATATGGATCCAAGTGTTTCTTCTGAAGCTCAGTAGTATTTATACCTACAGGTACAATACTGCAAGACAATATATGTATTGCTATGTTGCACTATCTTTTGTTGCAAGACAAATGAATTCCCACATTTTAAAATTTCTTTTAGAATTATTTACATTCTCCAGAATGTTAAACAAGAATTTATTAAACTTTCAGGCAATAATTCTCTTTCAGGTAAGCCACACAAGCCTAAATACAACACATTTTTTTCTCTCCCAGGAGTCAGTCAAGATTTTGTGGGTCAGATATGAATTTCTCAGTATTGGGGTTTTTTTACTTCTGCTCCAAACCTATGTGTATTTGTTGTTTCTTCTGCTTCAGACGTCTCCTTATTACATAAGGCAGGAAAAGGAATTTGGCAAAGCTGGTGTTTCTTGTTATCTATCTCTGTTTTAGTCTCTCTGCTTCTTCATTGTTTGTAGTTGCTTACGTGGGCTCTCTTCTTTAACTCTTACAACGCTTGGTCAGTCTCCAATTACCTGCCCAGCTCCTTGGACTTTACTTCTGCATGCTGTTTGCTGCAACAGGCAAGCCAGCTGCTTTCTCCTAAGATTATTTCGCTAACCCCATGAAACCCACCCTCAGCTTATCAAGGGTGATAAATGCTTCTCACTCTGTCTGTATGTCGCTATTGAGAACAACTACTCCCGGGCATTCCTATAAACCTGCTGGTCTTGTTCTCACCTTCTGGCAGCCTGGCTGAATTCAGACCTTTTCCCACCCTTTTCCTTGATTATTCAGGACTTGGCGCTTTGATGGTGCTGGCTGCTCCCAGTCCTCACTCTTTCAATTTAAAATTCTGATTGTTCAGCTATTTTGGAAGTCCGGATATGGATCCATAATTTCCCCAGCCAACACAGGGCACACATACATGTGCATGGAAGTAAGCCCTTTAAAACAAAGGCAGGCATAATGTACAAAGGAAGTACATTTTCAAGCACGTTGCTATATCTGTTATAATAATAGAAATTATTCTCACGCTTGATTATGACAAAAGCTAGCATGTTCCTTCTCCACTGGAATCCATGGTAATATTATTTCTGAAATACACTTTTGCAAAATTTCATGATCCAATATATGACAGTTAGTACAAGCAACTGTAAAATATGAAGCTCTTTCAGAAAAACCCATATTAGTATCAAACGACATTCAATCCACTGCATGTATTCTAAAATCACCCTTTGTCGTTGTGGATAACAGGGTTTTACTGTGCAGGTGGTTTATGTTGTCAACAAGAACTCATGATAAAAACACAACAGTAAGATCAGCCTGACATTAGGAATGAGTGTAGACTGTCAAGTACAATCTGGCAGCTAACTTAAATCACAAAAAAACTAACTGAATCACATTTTTCTCGCTTGTTGTGGGTGTTTAATCTGCTGAACCTCAGTTTAATTTCTTGTCTTGGTGTTTCAGATTCTGTCTTTGACAAGAAGGGCGTCAGAAGGGTATGCCCATGTTAATTCAGACAAATGACCCCCCCTCCCTCCCAAAAGTAACATAAAAGATCTGGGGAAAGACCATTCTAAGTTCTCAACTTCTATAAAGAGAAGCAGTACTTTTGCATGTCTATATGACTGACATCTAGGAAGAGCTGACTAACTCTCACAGTTGTAGGTAACTGGCTCAAGTCTTACCTTGCCACAGTTTACAGAAGCTGCAGCTTTCACTTCAGCTAAATCTCAGTTTGGGGATTTTTAAAAACATTATTTTAGATGTTTGTAGCTCATTAGGTAAATGTGTAAGCTAATAGTCAACATTGCTTCCTATTAAAAAAAAAAAATTAAAAAAAAGACAACAAAACCAATCAGCTTGACTCCTGATTAGCTCATCTTGCGTCACGAATACATTTCGTGCTTTCTATAGTATCTCTCTCCAAAAATCAAACAGCCTGGAACTGCTTCTGATAGTTTTACTCAAAGCTCTGTGTCTCCTTGCAGCAGAGCAAGGCCCATTTATTTCAATGATGTCACTTCTGGATAGAGATGTACTCGATATAAATTAAGCTATCCAAAAAACCTGGCTCACCGACATGGTTAATAATTTATTGCAGGCTTTCAGCGCATCCTTCTCACAGAATCAAAGACAAGCTCCTATAACGTGAAACTTATGGAGAAATTTCCAGCATGTCTTGCGAGCACTTTCAGAACACCTGTAACAAAAGGTATGAGGCTATTACAGTGGTTCTTTACCCCAGCAACAGAAAATATATAGTGCATATACTAACTGCTGGAGGTACAGTTAATTAAGTTGACCAAGTTCTGTTTTCGTGTATTCCAGCAAAATTGTAATAATTTCACTCATTTCAGTGGGCTTCCCCTAGCCTTGAATATTGTAAAGGAGAACTGGAGCAGTATGTATGCATTAGAGACGCAGATTCATTAGTGTCAGAAAATGACATTAGTGTAGGGTCTGAAAATGACTTCCTCATTTGTGAAGCCTGCCTCGCCAGGAAGATATTTACTTTAAACAAAACCCAATCTCGGAGCTAAAGATTTCTCATGATCAAAACTGTCAGCTTGAAAGACATCCTTTCTTAGTTTCCTTCCTCCCACCACATGCCCACTATACGAGAGTCTTGCAGATTAGAAAATATTGCTCTGTACCATGGATTCATGACAAGTTTTTTTCATCCAAATTAACCTTTGTAAGCTCCATTACTTTCCTGCCAACTTCCCAGTTACCGTCATAATCAGATTTCTGAAGGCTTAGTTGTATTTGAGAGACACAAAACTGCAATGGGCATTGAATCACTCTAGCCAGAGCCCTGGAAGAACGCTGTCATGAATACTGAGTGGGCACAATGCTGATATATGCTACAAAATGGTGATGACGTAGCTCTCCTTTTGTAGCCGTCCATCCTTGCTGGCTCACAGGGAGAAGTATGGTTGCTGTCCTTCCTTGTCTTCACTTCTGTCACAATACGCAGGTAAACTGCTCCAGAAAGGCTTCTAACAGAGTTTAAAGCAAGAAATCATGTTTGGAGAATACATAAACTAGGGAAGTGAAGTTCTGCGTTAAACATCTAAATAGGTACCTCAACAAGCCGGCACTGAACAAGCAATTTTGCACCTTGCAAATCTTTTATTTGGCTCTCTGGTTCTTCAAATGCAGATTGAATATGAGCCTGAAGACAGCGAGACGTTCAGTTGCCTCCATGAACAGCCCGACAGACCTTCTAAGAAGAACTGGGAATTTGATTCTATGAGAAGGCCTGGTTTCATGAGAAAGGGAAGATCAAGTGCCAATTGCCAGCAGTCCAAGTGCCCCAAGGACTTCCAGGAAAAATGTGAATTTCTCTCCACCAGAAAAGTTTTTGTTCGTGAAGTAAAAACATTCTCTTGAAATGAGGTATGTTCATGATTATTGTTTGAACTAAACAGGCAATGACATCCGAGGAGCTTAGCAATCTGAACTGTCAGTCACGTTAAAGAGTTACACTTAAAAGTACCACGGGGCGATCTGAAGTGATAAGAATGTGCTTGCCATCTCTTTGAAAAAAAATTAACAAATTGGGTTCCAAGCATTTCTCATGTTGTGAACCCTGCTCTGATAATACTGTTGATTTCCATAATGTATAGGAAATAGCTCCAACATACTGGTCACTGTATATTAAATACCCAAGGACAAAGCTTATGGAGAAGACGGCCATACATCCAGTGTTCTTTGCTTGCCCTTTAACTTCTCTGTTACCAATCAAAGTTTCCTCAGATAAAGGGAGGGATATAACCATGGGCCTTCACAGTCTGCCAAAATATCAAAGCACTGGCAAAGTTTTACTTGTTTAAAATCACACTGCAAACAGCTACAGTTAATGTGTGGAAGACATTGTTTGTAGTGTTCGTAGTGAAAAGATGTTCTTTTGAAAAAATACTGGTTCTGACCATGAAAGTGAAAGGAAACATACAAATAGTGAGTTTACTACAGACAAAGAGGTATCTGAATTTTTAAGCATTTTCCTATTCTCTTGACCATCTTTTATCTCACCACAAGTTACATCAGTGGATATGTTCACCACATCTCCATGAAAGTTCTTTTCCCCTTTTAACTTTATATTCCTCTGCTTAGATTTATTTCAGATAATCACAGCATTTTTCTAGATACTGTAAGATTACTTTGTAAAACTGCTGGTTTTGTCAATCAGCAGTATTTCTTCTGACTTTCACAGACGTCAAACATATTTGATGTCCTACATTTTCTTTAAAATACAGGTTTTTAAGTAATGTTAAAAATAATTACCATCATCTCACACTGCTCGGTAACTGATTCAACTTAAAAATAAATAGTATTTTTCTTACTTTGCTAAGCATACACCCGCATCAGCCACAAATAGTGTTTTTCTAGGTACTGAAGGTAGAGACTATAGGTTCTGCTGCCCAGCCCAGCTGAGACACTCACTTATGTTCAAAAAAGCCTCCATGCGCAAAGTTTATGCCTGTCCTCTAATCCAAGGCTTAGTTACACATTCAAACTGGATGCAGTACGGTCCTCAAAAAGGGTGATGAATGGAAGGCTTAAAGAGCTCCTTCCCTGACAAGAGAACCTCAGCGGGTGTTTCTGGGCTAAGGGACCACAGTCCCACCAAAGCACGAGGCGCTGCCCCCCTGCTGCTCTAGCCCTGAGGCCGGGCAGCATCACGCAGAGGGGGATTTTCAAATTATTAACAGGGAGTGGAGCTTTAGTGCCTAATTGATGTTTATATCTTTGGGGAAAAAAAAATCCCCTGCTGTCACAGCATTGTCAACAACCTGGCTCAAATCTCTCTTTTCACAACAATAGCCAGAATTCTGCTAGGTCCAACCGAAGGAATCCTGTCTGGCCAAAACGATGCACAGAAAACTTGGGCAGTCCCTTGGTGTGACAGCAATGATTCAGTTCGACCTGTCGGCAATCCAGATTAAGGGCTAATGCATTGTTCTCTAAAAACCATTTTCCTATGCTTTGTTGCTTAGAGTGACCACTACTCTGCTGGTCTGCAAAGCCAGTATTGTGCTACCGTGTATCAGCACTCGACACCTTTGGAAGCCTTGCCTGTGGAAATCATTCTCAGGATCAATGTCTCCCAGGAGAATTAATTCAGGCTCTGATCCCGCCATGTCCTGCATGCCCTTGGCTCCCAACATGGGAGATGCTCAGTGTCAGGGAGAATTAGGAGACCTCAAGTCCTGCTCCCGGTCTTGCAAAAATCAGCTGCAGAACTTCAAATGCCTTGTGCGGTGAAGGATCAGACTCTCCCTGGGAAGCAGGGGAGGCAAACGAGCAAACCTGTGACACCTTTGCATGAAAGATCATTCCGTGCCGCTGTGTAACGTGAAAATTCACTGGAAATTTTCTTCAGGCTTTCACACACAATAATTTTACACAGAGAATATTATAATGATGGCTAATAGTATGTCTCCAAAATACCATGTAAAATACATAACACTGAAATAAATGGTGAGTAAAAGCACTGAAATGACAGCCTTTCAGTTCAAACAAAGCATAGTATTAGAATTCTGGTGGGTGAGTTTGGAAACAAAAATCGTCAGCTTCGGACTGATGTAGCCACCTCCCTGGCTAAGTGACAAAATAGGTCAATAGAGCTTTCTTTCCACAACAGCTAGAAGTAAATGGAAACTTTGCTGTGTTCCGGCCTAGATCAGTAGGAAAAAGAGACATTCTCACTGTCATGTAGCTTTTGTATTTGTTACACGATACTCAGTGATATTAAATGACAGCTGGCAGGTTTTCCGCAAAGGAAAATACTCTTGTCACTGCGGGTGGCACCACCCCTTGCACGCTCGCACCTCCAACCTCACGGCCCAGCAATGTAAAACACCGCAGCACCTCAAGGTTCAGCTCAGCCAAGCGTGGCAAGGTCAGCCAGCAGAGGAGGAGGAGGGCAGGGGAGGAAGGCGGGGAGCGGAGATGGCAGCCTGACCATAACCCCGGCGACGAGGGCTCAGTTTCTAATGGCAACAATCTCAAAAGCTTCTCTGTGCACAGCTTTGTAATTAAGCGTTAAATAAAAGTGCTGTGCCGCGAACAGTGCATCCTGCCTTACAAATTCTGACTTCATCTTCAGACCTGCTAGTTTATTAAGTAATTCAGTCTGAAAATTCCTAACACTTAAGCAGGGACTGTGAAACTAAGACACGGTCCGGGTCTCAATACTGTTGTTTTCTCAACACAGTAATTTCCTTCACCCAGTATTGCTTCTGATCACTGTGTTCCTACTACTTGGAACCACATCTCCGTGTTAACGCATTGCTAGGACATTTCCTAAATGCATGTCTAGCTTCATCATAAAAACTAAGACAAACTTGATAAGAATAATAGATTACAACCACAGGACATGTGCACAGAAAGAAAAGGTGGAAATGGAACTAAGGTCAAAAAAAGAAGTGGAACGTATTTTTAAAACTTGCAGCAGACTTTTTCCCAGACATGAAAAATAACCCTTTAAAAAACAGGCTCTCAGTTACGCAACACATCTGCAACAAACGAAGGCTACCAGCAAAACTGAGTCTTTTTAAAGGAAAAGAGGGAACTCGCACCTTAGCAGTGAACAAAAAAGCAATGCCTTAAAACATCTAAATGACTATATATTATTCATCATAATGCTTTCATGATTACAATTAGTATAAACATATCCGCTGTGCTTCCAAACATTGGTGGGAATGTTATGTTTACATCAACATAACAGCCATTTGTGTATTCTTCCTTACATCAAACTATTATTTTTAAAATAGTGTAGGAACAGGAAAGCAGACGTCTGAAGAGGCGGGGTGACCTACTATCTGGTTTATAGCTGTTGCTATTTGTGAGCATTTGGAGAGAATTATATATAATCTACGTTACTCCAACATCTTTATGCACAACCACGTGATCTTCTGAATACTGGATTCCACCATGTTACAAATGCTACCAAAACTGTTCTCTGCGTGCTCTGGACAAACGTGTTTCAGTGTTGGGTGGGTTAGTGTACTAACCGAGGTGCGGTTCAGAGAAAGGTTACTGCAAAGCTTGCTTACTTCTGCAATTTGAATTCCTCAGAGTATAGGTGTACCCATGGCGCCCTATACCACTGTATCCAGTTTGTCAGGTAACTGCTCAGAAACGTTTTTCTGCTCTCCCTTTTTCTTTTGTGTATACGTGTGTGACTCTACATGTGATGGTAATGATGGGGGGGGGGGGGGGGGGGGGAGAAAAGAGGGTTGGGCTTAGTATGTCTTCCGTGGCTCTTTAAGGATCTGAGGCCCAGAGCTAAAATAATGGGAGTATTTTTCCTTTTCTTCTTGGGGAAAGGGACCAACGTTAATTAAACAAGACAGCTCTTCCCCATTCCGCGAGAAACGTTCAGTAGGAGAGTTTTGGCTTCTGGCCACTGTGAGGAAAAAAAAAAAAAATTAAAATGACCAAACCACCTCATCTTGCTTCTAAATTAAGTATAGCTAATAGTAGTCTTAGTAATATTACTAATAGTATGGCTAATACTCTTATTTTAGCTTTTTTGGTTTTTTTTTTTTTTTAAATCGCCTCCCAACCTCAGGAGGAGGAGGCACTCCCCCCGACATCTGCGGGTGAGGGGCAGCGGCCTTTCCCGCCACAGATCCGAGTCCAAGCGGGACCTCGCTTCCCCCCTTCCCTCCCTCTCTCCCTCCTTGCCCGGGGAGAGCCGCCTTCCCAGGCCAGCCCAAGGCTCGGGGCGCCGCTGGGCCTCGGCGTGCCCGAGAAGGGAAAGGGCGACATGGTATGAGAGAACCGCCCGCCCCTCAGCGGACCGGCGCGGGGGAGGCGACTCCAGCGAACCGCGCGGGGCGCGCAGCGCTCCCTTTTCCCCTCGCTTCACTCTCCTGGCTGGTGGGATGGCGACCGCCTCCCCGCCTTCCCCTCCCGGCCGCTCGCCTGTGGGCACGACCCCTCGGCCTCGCCCCTCCGAACATCTGCAGCCCGACACAAGAGCGGCTTGTCTCCGCGGCCCGCTAAAACCCGCCTTTGTCCGCCCTCACACCCCCGAGGCGGCGGGGAGGCGCCGCGCATATCAACGATCCCCCCCGCCTCCTCCCTCAGGCCCGCCCGGAGACCCCCGGCAGCCGTTGGGCCTGAGGCGCCCCGCCCGCCGGTTGCCGTGGCAACGGCAGGGCCTGCGGGGCGGCGGCCGCCCTGCCCTGCCTGGGAGAAGGGAAAGAAAGCCCTGGGAGCGGCTTTCCCCCCCCCCCGCCGCGAAGAAATTAATGGAGCTCAGGGCCGTTCTCCGGTTTGCCTGTGGAGAACCTGCCCCCCTGGCATCTGCGGGGTGTTTGCTGAGCTCCTCTGAAATGGGGGGAAGGCTCAGGCGTTGCCCCCCCCGGCCCCGAGGCTGCGGCGCAGCCCTGTGGGGGGGAACCTGGCAGCAGGCCGCCTTCTGGCTGCTTCCATTCCTGTACCCCCCTCTGGGTGAAAGCGATGGAAACATTGCTGTCCCCAGCTGACTGCTGCTAAACGCCTCTTCGCTAATGTGCAGCTGGAGGACTGACACAAAAATCCCATCTCCAGAGGTTTTTGCGCCATCTCGATGCTCTTACTTGGGTTAGCTGAGAAAGGGACGGGGGGCAGAGTCCCTCCTTCAGTTGAAAATCATGGGTGGCTGTGCTTGGGTGCTGGCGTTCCCAAGTTGAGGCCTTGCCCATGACTAACCCTGTGTGGGGGCATCCGCTAATGGAGAAGTCCTTGAGCTGGATATCAGTACCAAGGTTTTTTACAGCTCCAGACACAGTGCCGTTAGAAAGAGAATTTTCTGCAGGGAAGAGTTAAATTGCCAGCTTTACATAGTTATATAATATTTGCTGGGGCTCCTGTGTTGGTTTTTCTTTTTTGTTTCCCTTTAAGATTTGTCATGACAGACCAAAAATAAAGCAGAAGGGAGCAGAAAAATATCTGGGCTGAACTGAACTTGTGAACTGGATTCATTTGTGGGACAGGCTTTGATTTGGTAAGCTATTTAACATGAAACTGGATAGAAAAATACAAGACAGTAAGAGATTAAACAGTACTTTTTTTAAAATCTAAAAGTCAGTAAAAATAAGCTAAACAGCATAAATTAATTTCTTTAGGAATTGTGCTACCGTAAAAACAATAAGCAGTTTAGTTTAAGAGTGGGCTATGAACCCTTTGAAAGAATGTCAAAAATTAAAGTGGAGTCCTGGCACTAGAAGAGTGGCACTGCTTTTCTGTGTCGTTTTACTGTATTTTGTGACTTAGTGCATCATGTCATTTGCATTACGTAATACGTAAAGATCCCAAACTACTAATTCTCTTAAGAGATTTCTGTTTATTTAAATACGTGATCCCAGGCATTTACAGAGGGTGATACTAGCTAATCCTCACAGTCTGATTTCCTAAGTAAATGATTTTAGGGATCATTTGTATTCAAAAAACCTACTCTTAACTGGCTTTCTGGTTGTACTTAGCAAGGTTGCTATCATAGAAAATGAATGAATGAAAGATGACAAAAGGCAAAGATTGAAGAAGAGCACTGGGAATTTTAAAAGACTTCCAGTTCTGCACTGCCATTTCTCTCTTTCACTGTATTCTCTCCAACAGCTTAAGCAACTGCTGTAGATGAACCAAGTTGTGCAGGTGGAACCAGTGTTTAGTAAGGCACGCTGCTTTAGTAAGTCACCTCTAAAACAAAATGATCTTTGATGTTTGAATAAATGCAGTTTTTCTTACTACTTTTCTCGGTCAACAACATTATCTGAAGTGTAGCTTGGAGTATCCACCTAAGAGCTAAGCACATTTGAAAAAAACACCAAGTAAGTACTCAGTTTGTGAAGCTGGGGTAGTCTTCCTTTGTGAGAACAGCTACTTGTTAAAAGCCCCTCTTTTTGTCAAGCAAGTAATGATGTGTCATGCCTGTAATTTTCTTCTGTGACACTTTGTAAAAAGGGGCTATTACCATAGAAGGTAATAGGAATATGTGTGCATGTGGTGGGGAGAGGGGAACGCTGTCTGGAGAAGTTTCAGAGAAACTCGGAGAAGGTCCAGTCAGGATGCTGATGGGTTCATAAGAGAAACAGAAGTGAGAAAATCTAGAAGCCTTAGCAGAGACCTACTGCTTATCCCCAATATTTCAAAATGGGGTTTTAAGCCTGAGAAATAAGTACAAAAATGAATTACCTATACTCTGTGGTTCCCAAGGTATTTGAGAGTGTCTTTAATGTTTCCACTCTAAAAGGGGGTTAGTTCTTTTCTCTGTACACTGCGTTTCAAAAGCAGTCTCCTAGAGTGAAGTTCAGCTTTGGCTTCAAGCACAGAGATTTAGCTATGAGAATGTGTGCGAGGTACCTTAACTTTCCATTGCAGACAGTGGGGGTGGGGTTCAGGTTCCTCCACAGGAGGAATCTTCTGCTTTCATATGTTGAAAGGGGGCCTTCGGGTACAGCACAATGTGGGTCGGAGGCATCCATGACTTCTGGACAGACAACTGGGGGCCAGGGAGGATTAACCAGGACAATTCAAATGGCACAAGATGCCATATTTAGGTTACAGAAGTTAACTTAATAAACTCAAAGGAGGTTGCACTCTAAAACAGATACTTCCATTTGTAAGTCTGCGTACTCCACTGGCTGCACTGACGAGACCTGTAATGACTGTGATAGTGACTTAAATACCTAGCTCACAGCAAGGTGTCTGTGCTTAAGATCCTCAACTAAGATGTTGAATCCTACCCCCGCAGGCTTAATTTACTTAACGCTGGTGACTAGCATTGTTTGAGACACCTGTACAGCTGTCAGTTATCACATAGGACTTAAGGAAGACCCACATCTTTTGGAGTGGAGCCAGTCCATGCATTCAGCTTGTCTGAAGCTCTCTTTATGTGAAAACTTACCTCTGAAAACTCAATTCTTCAAACATTTTCTGAGAAAATACCTCTCTTTTTAAGTTTCCTTTTTTCCACCCACAGAGAAGTTTTATATACAGCCTCAATCTTTTCTAGAAATTCAGAGCTGTCTAAGCCTAAGTATGAATGAAATAAAACAAGACCTTTCTTTTCCAGAATCTTTATTGCTATAGAAAGCAGACCCTTGTTAAATGGGAAAAAAAGGGTAGGGAAGGGAACCTGGATGCCATTTAAGAAACTGGAAATTGTGAGTGGCTGAAAACTTGCTGTTCTGCGAAGTTAAAGGTTGCTCAAAACCTTTAGAAGGCAGAGGGGCTGAAAGCATGAAACTTGAGCTTAAACATTCAGGAAAGGACTGGAAGTGAAGAAGGGTAAAGGAAAAACAGTGTAATACATTGGAGAGTAACAGCAAAACCAAACAAGTATACAAACATTGGGAAGAAGTCCAGGAAAAATAACAAGCAAACATGCTTTCTTTTCTAAGAAGGCAACACAGAGGAAGAAAGTCTGATACACATTGGATACACCTCTCAGAGATTATTCACTATTGAGCTTAACATTCATTTGAATAGAAAGGTGGGAGAAGACCCATCCCTAGTTGCACAGATCCTCTACCACTTCTTTCCTTTATGACATTTATTTCTGTTCCCCCAGAGAAACATTCTCACAGTTAGCTCCAGAATTTCTCTTATTCTTCCATCTTTTTTTGCTCTGAAAATGAAAAGACTTCCTTTGCCTTCAGAGGACTTTTTTATGTGGCAGAAAGTCAGGTCATCTTTTTATTCTTTTCAATATTTTATGAGAAGCTTGGCAGGCCTTAGAGATTCTTTAAGTTTTAGGACTGAGAGAGAAGCAACTCAACCTTATGCTCTTGTGCCAAGAGAGAATGCACTTTTCCTGGTGAAATGTTTAAGCCAGCCACTTGAACATCCTCCAACCTTTTCACCTTTTCACATCAATATCAGCTTGAAGTCACAGCTGCCATAGATACCATCACGGGGCTGAAGCCAATAAAAGAGTTAAAGCATCTACAGCACAACTTCAGTGGAATTGCATTGCCTGAACCTGGACTGGTGATCCAAAAGCCAGCTGTTCACCTGCTGCCTAGCTTGATTAGATGCCTTCCTGTAGGACTGTGAAATTCTCAAGACACTTAAAGCCAAATTAAGGAACTCAATACCTTTCATTTGTCTAAAGTAAGGGGAATGTTGGGAAAGCAGGCTATGCTCCATACACAAACGCTTGAGGGACCCAGTCCGTTAGATATTTTCAGAGCGTGCCTAGTGGATTGGGCCTCACGAAAATGTGATGGATGCTTTCCCCTGAAACACAGCTGAAGAGGAGAAAGTAGTGCTTCCATTCCAAATACACATACACGCATGCGTGCACACCAGATACAGCACCAAATGTGCAGGGCACTCTCACCCCCAGAAATGGGGAATGTAGCACTCTTCTCAGCCTGGAAAGTTCAATGGACATTGAATATCTTTCACTCATTTAAACTAGAGTTCTGGTAAAAGCAAGGACCGAAGCCTAAAAATGATACTTTCTTGATGATCACTGTAGCCCGTGGATTACAATGTCATGATCTATTAATCTTCTTCCCCTTTTTGCTGTACAGAGGGACAGAAAGTCCACCCATCCTAGTTAGTTATGTGACTGGTTATTAGGACCCTTATTTGTCAGGTGGGAGATGTGAGCTGAATCATTTGCTGGGAGGACATGGAACCTGAACCGTCCAATTGAGGTGTGGACACCACACCTTATGTTAAAAGAGGGTGTTGGCACCAATTCTGGTTGCATTTTAACAGAAACAACAACAACAAAGCAGCATGAGTTCTTTTATATTTCTTCAAGAAAGACAGAGGAACTTTTCTATAGTCCTGACTAATCTAAGTTCTGCATAGGGATGGATGTAAGGTAGGCTTATGTTGTCAGTATTCGTTACTCCCTGGCTCTTGGTGGCGCCTCACTCGGTGTGCCAGCTCTTTGATATCATTGTTGAGAGGTTCCTAAGGATTCCTGCCTGGGGAGTAGCTGCTTAACATAGGTTTTGAGGGCAAAAGCGTGGACATGCTGAATATAAGTATGAAGTGTCCAAACCACATTGTATCTGTTCCCTCTTAATCTGTTTTTGTTAGAAATGATGCCCTAGTTTTTCCTCTTCCAGCACATACTTCTTTCCTTCAAATCAATAAGAGAAGGTATTGCTCTGATCAAGCTTGATCTTTTCATAGATGTCCAATCATCTTTCATTGCCATGTGACTTTCTGATAAGCTTTAATTGTATTACAAGGTGGTCAGCTGTTTGGTTACCGGTCCTACTTGGGTGGGCTGGGCGTGCCATGTGCATCCATATGAATAAGAAATTATCAAGGGATAATAATCCTCCACTGTTAGCCCTATATCAGTCCAAGATTGAGGTGAAACATTGGGAGGGGCACAGACCAACCTTGTAATCAAAATGTTTGCAGAGAGACAGAAAACAGAAGAAAAATATTTATCAATTGTCCACTGTTTACCTACGTAATCACTTTAGCTGATACTGCTTTTGGAATTATTTATTACCTGCAAAATTGTAGTATTTTCTCAACTGGTTAACTGTTGTTTTCTCTCTCTGAAGGATTTATCTTTCTGAAAATTTTCTACTGCACATCCTGAAATGGCATTTTCGCCTTTATTGTTCTAGAAATTTGAATCTGAATTTAGCCAGACAGGTCATCCCTCTGCATTTCAAATCTGACACCCCATGGGCTTTATGTTTTCCCTTTGTCCATCTGCTGACAGGAGGAGTTTTAGCTAGTGTTTGGGTTTGCATATTAGAGCATGTGGAGAAACAAATTAGCAGGTAAGAAATTACCATTCTTCAGACTCCTTTCTTTTTTTTTCCCCCTTCTTTTTTCTTTCTTTCCCAGTAAGAGGCACAGAGATAAGTGGCAGCACATGGCTTGTAGCTGCCCTATTATAGCATCCCTCCCATGTGGCCAGTTTAAAAGCTAAGTAATAGTTCTGATACTAGCTAATCTGGCAAAAGGATTCCAATGGGTGGATGTGAGAATAACATCTGCCTTTCAAATCTTATGCTTGCCAACATAGGCATGTGAGGTTTTTTGTTGTTCCAAGAACCTCTGAAGCATAGAGAAGGTAAAGGTCCTATGAATTGGAACCACCTGCTTGAACTAATGTTTTGGCAAGCTCCTGTTTTCCCGGAGCTGATTCAGAATATTCTGAGCTATGTGGAATGGGAAAAATCCACAAAAATGACTTACTGCCCCATAAATATTTTTTATACTATTGTGTTCAGACAGGAAGAGTGTAGTGAACAGGCCTAGTAAGTGCGAAGCACATACTGTGTCTGTATGACCGCTCCCTTTACTGCATAGTCTGTTGTATTCCTGTCTGACACAATAGATACAGAGCTTAGGGATCTCGAGGCGAGTAGCTTTCAAACCTGATGCTGCAAATAGCACAGTGGATTCATTCGGTGTTTTCTCAAATCCTCTATTTCATGATCTCAGTATTTGTTTTGTAGTATCTGGACTGAACGACATTGAAAGTTTCTGAGAGTCCCTGCTGTACTTAGATTTGTGTATACAGCCTGTACGTCCCTCACACCATACCACTTTAGTGTGATGGTCTTCTTTTTAAACCAACGACTCATTATGACCCTTATAAAATAGCCCTGCTGAAGGCTTGTTTCTTTATCCTTCAAAGGAAAGACAACAATGGGATGTCCTCAACTATTTGTGAATTCATGTTAAAAATGGCAAGCGTATGAAAAGAGTACATTTTCTATACATATTGTCTTTTCAAACTGGATCAAAAAAATTAAATGCCTACTATTCACAAAATCAAGAAGGAGGGCACCTCAGTTGCACCTCATCGCTTTTATAATTTAAAATGGAACCATTTAAGTTTTTATAACCATGGAGCTAAAATGTGCTGTAAGGTTTGTAAAACAAACCAAAGGTCTCTTTGATCTGAGGACCCTCATAGTCCTTTTGAGTGCCAACACGCCCATAAATGCTGAATTTATGCAAAGTAAAATGTTCAACAGAGAGAACTAGAAAGTCTAAGCCAGAATGCCATCAAGTAGACCAGTCAGGATATTTCCCAGGAGGTTCAGACAGCTGCTCTGAATCAGGCGTAAAACATGTTAAAGTTTGTATCTATAGCTCTTAGACAAGGTATGCAGTATAAGGGCGTCATTACTTTTATGAATTTTGTAAATAATGTGTATACAATCTCAGTCAGGATCGTTCTACTCATCTTTTCTTGGTGGGTCAAATTCTTGCTGAGCTGCTCCACCAGCTATAGAGGAAGCGCAGCTGAAATTGGTTTCTAACGTATGTGTCCAGATAGCTAAAGCTCTGTCATATGAATGCAAGCTCTTGAGGATATCACACTTCCTTTTTTTAGAAATGCCTGTAATTATAGTAATAACTGAGGGTCAATCAAAAAGTTTAATGTGACCCCAAAGTGTTTATTTTTTAATTATGCAGTTACTGTGGATTTTTAAAAAGGGTTACTTTAATCTCAACTCACGTGTGCTTTTCAACTTCCTGAATCTGAATAGTCTCCAGCACTGACTTTTTCCTTTGTCCCATTTGGTGCATTTGCGGGATTCAAACTGTATGTTATTCCTTCATTAAAGTGGATACTTATGATCTGTCTTTCCCTGGCATTAGCACCAGTACTGACACTTTATAGTGCCTCAAGCATTTAATCACATCCTTTCCCTGAACTTTAATCTGGTGGGCATAATTTACTTCTCCAGGGAAAAGTTAAGTACATAAAACAATTTTTAAAAACATTGAGAGCCTGTTTGCCCTTAATTAGAAAGCACAAGGGATATATGGACTCAGACAAAACAATAAGATTCATGTATGCCATTTTAACTTAATTTTGTCACCACTCTGGGGCATTCTTTGGAGGATTTGATCAACATCCTCCAGTGTGTGCTAAATTTCCTTTCGTGAGATGCCTACCTACCTGCATCATAGAGTAACTCCATACATCTGCTGGTAATTTGGGTCCTTTACTGTTCGTGCACTATGTTCATTCATTCACTCATTAAAATTACCAGTTATCCTTTTTCTTACAGGCACTAATTCTCTTTGTCAAATGACCAGCCATAACATTTTCTTTACAGGTGATTGAAGTCTATCAGCTGTTCGTAAATTGCCAGTCTCTTCGAGTTCAGACTGGAAAAACTGGTGTTTGCCTGAACGACAGCGAACTTTTTCTGTGCTGATAAAATAATCGCAATTTAGCAGCTCTTGATTGTTAGGCTTGTGTGAGAATGTCTCTTGTCCCACTCTCTGGGTTTTAAATCAGTAGCAGGGCAAAAGATAGGGGGAGATTTTAGCACAATCCACATTCAAATAATTTGTACTGTGACATAGCATTCTTAATGCTATATATAGAGAGATTCCCAAGTTGTCTCACCTGGGGGTGTTATTTAGAGCTGCTGAGAATTGGCAGTTCTCATGGTTTTCAGTTCATAGCATGGTATCTCAGCATGCCTGAAAATTAGGGCAACATTTTTTTAGACGTCAGTGTGTGAAGGGTCCACAACAAAGGTCACCTCAACCATTTAACCCACCACAGCACTCGTTGTGGTATTTTAAGTGCTTAAGTAATTACATGGTTACTAAGATACCTTGGATTACTTTAAGTGTTTGCTGTAATTAACTGGTTCCATCAGTGCAGAGATCAGGTTGCTAAAGTTCTTAATCCAAGTGCAGATACTTCTTGAATTGTGTGCTGTGTCCTATTTTCATAAAACCATCTCCTTAACTAAGAAAAAAAATAATGTGTTGCTGGAATTGGTGTTGCTAGCCTTTTGCAGTTCATAACCACTTTTTGCAGTGTTGTAAAGCAAACCATGACAGTGTGTATTTATTTGTCTTGCAGAGTAAAGCATTCTCAAGAACTATGCCTACCCTTACTCTTTACAACCCATATATGTTGCCTCTTTGAGGATGGCACTGTTTCTTTTCATGTTCTGTAGAAAGCCATTGCTTGCAATGGGAAAGGGATGCAATACTCATGGCAGAAGTCATAGGAATTAGAGCAGGCTTCCAGAAGGATTAGAGATGACAGTGTTTCAGGGGTGGAAATGATCACATTTACATAGATAACAGGTCATGTAAGAACATACAAATGTTGTGCTGGGTTAGACCAGAAACCTGAATTGTCCAATATCTTGTCTCCAGCAATGGTCAGTACCAGATGTCTCGGGGAAAGTAAAAGAGATGGCAAACGCACAGTAGAAATCTTTAAATAATACTTTGTTAATGTCTACCATATTTCAGAGCAGGGAATTCCTGAACCAGAAGTTTTGTCTCAATACTTAATGGGCCTCAATGGATTTTTCTTCCATGAACTACTTTATAACTCAGCTTCTGAGCTTGTCATCTGGGCTCTCATCAGAGCCAGTGGCAAGGTGAAAATAATTCTATGACATGATTCACCTCATTTATTTTCTCGACTAAGGATGAGAAAATAGCAGTACAAAAAGCACTGGTTTCTTTTTAGCGGAAAGAAATGTAGGTGATTAGCTCAGATATGATGCTCTATGTGAAGTGAAGAAATGAATGAATCTCATTCTAGACGTTAAATTTGAATCACAGGTACTAGAATGGTATGTCTTCATGTGAACTATTCTTTGCTTCAGTCACCTAAACATAGGCATTTACAGCCATTTGAGATGACCTGTCTGGCCTCCAATATCTTTTCCAGAAGTACGTGGGTCTTCTCCTATAGGTCCTGTGCCATACTTGCCAGCCTTGCGAGAACGCCTCAGGTACTCCAGGACATCTCAAAAGGCACTAGATGCCTTTGGTTAAGAGACTGAATTGATCCCAAGGTATATTCATATAATTTCATATAATTAATATAATTTCATACTCATGAAAGCTGTAGAAAATTGTTGAAAAGGCCCTAAAACTTTTAATACAAAATGGAAAGTTAGTATCTTAAACAAGAAAGAAAAGACATTTACTAAATCATACTATCATAAACATACTTAGAAATTTCCACAAAAATCAGATGTAACTTACAGTTTATTCTTCTGTAAAAAAAAAAATAAATCTGATGAAGAAGAAAAAAAAATACATTCCTACATTTTAACTCAGAATTTATCCGTCTCTTTCTTTCGTACCCAGAAAAATGATGTAGAAGAAACCACACACACACATGCAGAGGACGATGATTTACTGCCTGGGATCGTCAGAAAAAATATCCTGCCGTTTCCAATCAAATTTAGCCTATATATTATGGTGAAATTCTGTAAGAAAAAACAAAGCAGCTGTCATCACATCTAATGGCTTGCTTACATTCAGAATCCCCTGTGGAATAATAATTACATCAGTGTATCCATACTGATGTATCTCTACTTTGCCTGCTCCCACTGTTGTGCCTGCACTGTTAGATGTTACCTGTGATTTATGCCAGGCATCTATACTGCTCTGTGCTGCATTGGTGGCTGCACATTTCCATATGGATGGGTATCCCGTGGTTTCTGGCACAGCTCCCAGGCCCTGCTGAATTCCAGGCCACTTTCATACTAGATTGCGAGGTATGTTCAGGAGGCCAGGGGAATTGCGGGGATGGGAATCAATTGCTCGTAATTGAGTTCTGCTGTAATCTTATGACTCACTTGGCTGATCAAACATTGTGCCCACAGTTTATATATACCCAAGCACATACCCCTGGGTGAATTTTTCCTACAAGCTTTGGGTGCAGATAGGAATGTCGTGACTGTGTACCTGAAGACATCTTAGCTATTAATAGAAGTCTTTCAGGCTCTTACAAAGTTCATTGAGTTCTAGGAAGTTGTAAAGCGAGTTCCCTCATTAAGAGTGGGAAAACCAATGGAATCAGTGATTTCCTTCATGCTGAAATTACATCTGTGTCTGCTTGAAAATCTTGGATTTTTTTAATGCCTTAAACAACTTAATGAAAAATGTAGACTAGCTTTGGGCTAGTAATAGCATTCATCCACAGTGATAAACAACTGTTATTTTTATTGCTCCTGCTATTTCTTTCTGTGATATTACCTAGAAATCTTTCTTTCTAACATGTTTGAATTACCATCTCCTTCCTTGTGTCACCTTACTATTACAATATAGATATTGTACGATGCTCACCTTTTTACCATTATGCGGTTCTCCTGTTTTGAGAAGGCAAATTCCAAGAACCAGTGAGAGAACACACTGCAAAGGATTACAGTCACCACAGAAACAGGGTGTTCTGTGTCCTTTAGCGCAATAAACTGGCCTTGAGAAACCCACACTCATACGTTCCTGATTTTATTCCTGGTGGGAAGATGGAGGTTGGCATTTCTAACACTTCAGGGACTCATAAAAAATATCAAGGCAGTGGGCATGTGAGGAATCAGCTGGAAATTGTTCCTGGCACATCTTACTTTTTTCTCCATGATAGCAGTGTATCAAAACAAGTTCTCTGTGCTGTACCAGGAATTTTATGTAACTTGATAACAGTCCTCTGGTCAGACAACATCATCTGGGAAAATTTGTCTTTGGCCGCGGATGCCGCAGAGGGAATGTTTTATATCTACAACTTCAGCAAGAGCAAGGAAGCAGCAACACCATATAGTCCAAGCATTGTGTGTTACATTTCCTTTGCTTTGGCCTTCACATCTCTCTGTCTGTAATTGCTTTCTGCTTTTGGTTTGGTGATGATCCAGGTTACATAAAGACACTTTGACTGGAAAGATTTGGATGATCTCCCAGTGGCTGAAAGGTAACCTATGCAAAATGACAGGAAACAATTTCCCCCCTGCCTCTGACTTCTTCAGGAAACCAGGTAAACTTCTTGCTTCGTTGGTGTCCATCCTCTTTGTGCCTGTCGTTCACAATGGATTTGGAGTCACTAATCATAGTGACGAGGTGGCTTCCCAGCACCTTCGCGACTCTTGGAGATTAAACATCTGCCACCATCCTGTGAAAACTTTTACCAGATTTGCTGTGGAATTTTCTTTTGTAGCTGGAAAAGAACTTTTAATACATCTGCAGTTTTGTCTGCTTCATTTACTGCAGTGTTCACTGTAACAGGTCACCACTGCAAAGCATGTTTCCCAGACAAGGAAGCTGTTTTCTAACCTCTGCTACAACATCTAACAAGGCTTCTCTTTCTCCACTGGTTGCGAGTAGGACAGTATTTTGCCCTCAGCTTCTATGCCTGATCCCATAGACTTTTTGGCATTTTGAATGCATGGTACTATAAGCAGACGTGTCTCTTATTGATAGATTAACAGTTTCAAATCCAGCAATCCCTAATTACTTTTCCAGACAGCAGTGCTTATCCGAAGTAAAACACAACTACGCAGAGTAATCTATGAAGCAGTCAGTGCTACTGTTTCATAATAAATCCATTTGCAAGCAGTTTGCCCCTGGTTCACTAGTGCCGTGACTTCCATGTTTGTCCGTGTTGTGTTGTCATTGCTTATGTCAAATTGATGGAACCAAATGCCCATTTTGCATACCCCTTTAACTACAGCGTTCAAATGAAACTCAGCGTTATGTGAACGTTTACGTATGTCTGTTGCAAAAGTGCTGTTGAAAAGCTACTTGAAGAAACTAGCTGTGCAGCTTAAAGGTGTGTAGCGCTGCAGATGGAGAAGAGAAGGGGAAAGCTCTAGGTTTGATGAAGCTTTTCAGCCGACGTAACAGTAATGTCGCTTCTCTCCAAATGCAGTTCACAATCCAGTGCCAAACATTGCAGCAAACTGCATGAAAAACTGAGAGTTTGTTTCACAGCAAAATAAGGCCAGTCACGGAGCTTGTTCCGGTTTATGTTTCCATTTGTTCTTCAAACTGGATTTACTGAATAAAAAAACCAAAGTGCTATCAGTTTCGTTTTGCAGAAGGACCATCACTGTTCTGCGGTGACCTAATGCAGAAATGCTGCCTCACATTTCTCTGCACTGTTTCTTCTCCTAATGATGGCATAGTCCATGGAGGGAGTGGGGGGGAATAATAAGTTCTATTTCCACATGGTGCTGGCTTCATTGGCTTTCATTGAAGCCAACATGTGAAAAGTGGTTGCAGTTAGGAAAATGTTCATGTTGAGTACTTGAGGTAATTTTAAATAGTCTTCACATTTACAAGTTTCTCTTTCATCCTATGCACTCAGGTTGCGTCTGAATCCCTTCTCACCTTCGTGTACTTGACTTTTTATAAAATAGGCTTCAAAAAATCCCTGTCTCCTATAGAAGCACTGTGGAAATAAATTAATAGTGTGAAACACTCATGATATATGGCAATGAGCATCATAAAACCAAGAAATAAAGTTCTATGGAAATTACTTGTTCATGAGAAAAAAAAATAAAAAATTGGAAGTTAGCTTCACATCATTGCAATTTAGAAAAAAATAAAATAATTTTGATCTTTTGGTGAAATAGATTTTTGGAAAAAAAAATTGAAACTTAAAGTGTTCTTTCTGTCATAAAAGTCAAAACTTTGGAGATGGATTTAATTTATAAATGTATATATTCCATTTTGAAAATATAAAAAAAAAACATAATCAAAATGCTTTTAAAATAGGGATTCCTTCCTTCGTTCCTTCCTTCCTTCCTTCCTTCCTTCCTTCCTTCCTTCCTTCCTTCCTTCCTTCCTTCCTTCCTTCCTTCCTTCCTTCCTTCCTTCCTTCCTTCCTTCCCTTTTTTTCCTTTCTTTCTTTTCCTTTCATCCCATCTTTCCTTCTCTCCTTTTGTCTTTCTTTCTTTCTTTTTTCAGAATGAAGTTTCTTTATGCTGAAAGTCTGCCATAGAAAGTTTTTGTTTTGACAAAAGGGTATTTTTTTTTTGGAAGATTTTCAACTGCTTCTGCCCAGAAGGAAGTTAATAAATTTTCAGGACAGTGCTTGTGTAGTGTGCCATAAATAAAGCCCAGGGCAAGTGACTGAACTCTAAGTATTGAACAAATAACTGCTTATTAATTCTAAAGCAACCATCTGCTTTAATGGGGCAAGATCCTATGGAAAAAACCTCATGAACCTATCTTTAATTCCTGTGAAGGATTGGACAATGTAAATATTGTTCAGAATTAATGATGGAATTTTTTAACTTTTAAGAGCTTTTCTTCATAACCTTAACATTATTTTAATATAGATCTTCCGCATAAAGTGTCTATATGTATTTATACATACACATATATGTATATATTTATATCTATGATTAAACTTTGCGTCATCTGCCTACCCTGCCATGTATGCAGAAGGGAAGCCTCCTCTTTGCACCACCTTGTTCAGTGCAGCTGAGTCCCAATGCTACAAGGGCTACAGGGAAAAAGGGGAAGGCTAAGGTCTTTTCCAGAGTCTCAGAAAATGGGGATTCTATCTGAGACAGCAGAAAGGATGTGTAGTGTAGGCTGTTAAAGCCCTTTGTGTGTATTATTCGTTATGGAAGCAGAGAGATAAAGGAACCAGAGTCTCAAATCTGGTAACTGAGAATTCTGAGAACCACAGTGGGGTTCTTGCTCTTTCCTAGGATCAAAGTGGCAGTGCATTTCTCTTATGTAGCCAGCACTGGAGAGCGATACTGTAGACCATTTATATCTCTCTCTGTGACGCACCATTCAACAGTGTGCAACAGAGACAGCCCTCACTGTGTCCTGCTCCTCCACACAACTGTAGGAAAATAACAGTCATCATACCAAAGTCAGACCTTAAGTACAGTTCACCTTGTATACTGCTTCTTGCAGAGGTTTAAGGTAATAATTTTTAAAAATTAAGGAGTGAACTGTCTTGAGTGTGCTGTCTCACCAGTGTTCCAGGGATATCCTGAAGCAGGCTATGTGTCAAGCCCTTTGCATCTAATCATCACTGGTGGAAGTATGTCTGATGTTCTTTGGAATCTGTCATAGCTTTAACATCCAACCTTCTTGAGGGAGCAAATTCCACAATGTGTTGTATGAGAAAGGGCACCCTTTTCTTTGCTTGGAGCTTGTTGCCTCATTAGGTAGAACTTAAGGCTGGAAGAAACCAGCTGGTTGGCATTTGTGTTGAGCATCCTGCTATTGGAAGTGACTGCAAGAGTGTTGCAGTACAGCGGGGAGCATGGGAACTCAGTCTGATGTGTCTCCACACACCACAGCCAGAAAAACATTTTCCAGCACTGTAAATAAGGCCCTTCACTGTGTATCACCTTCATATGGCTCTTTTTGAAGATGGAGAGTCCTAATCTTTATCAGTCCTACTCCATATGTAAGTTTTCTCCTGCCCCCAATCATCCTTGTTAGCTTTATCTATACTTTTCACATTCTGCTGTATCCTTACTGAGGAAGGGATTTAGAGTTTCATGTACTGTTCAAGAGACAGCTGTACCTGCAATGTATATATCCCGGTGTTATTTGGTACCGTGATGATATTTTTAGTCAGCTGTCCAAAATTGTTCCAATATTAGGAATGAAAAAAGTTATAGGTTATATCTATGCCAAGGAATCAGAAGGTTCCCAGTCAGTCACTGGGCCCAGTGTATGCCCTGGTTCTGTGTCCCTTCTCCCAGACATGACCCAGGTAGACATGGGGTGCCAGGAGGGTACTCGTGCCGAACTCTAACTGAGGACAGGCTGGGCATGTCGAGCACTACCAAATCGGACACAGGGGTAGTGATCTCAGAAAAGTTGTACATTTCACTACTACTGGTGGTTGACTTTTGGTAGACACTTAGACACTTAAACTGAGCCTCTACTTTGACAGGCATTTTCATTTTAAGCTGACGTTAGCTGACAATATCACAAAGCTTTCCTTCCCTCCCTCCCTGTGCTTGAACTTGCAGTGAACTAGACTGGGGAACCAAGCCAACTAAAAAAAAAAAAAAAAAAAAAAAAGGACAAAAATACATCAGTGCTTACATGGGCACATGTGAAGAGGGCAGTAGCAAGGAAGGTCCTGCTTCTTCTAGTGTCAGGGCCACCTAATGCTGTTCAGAAAGACTGCTGAAGGACAGCCCCAACAAAGTGCTTCAGTTCAAACTCAGCAGTGAACTGCTGTGTTTCACCTGCTGAGTGGCCAGTCAGCAGCGACGTACCCTGTGGCTTCAGCTGCAGAGCTCTGGTGATTTAAGTCACAGAAAGCAGCTAGGATATGGGGTGTGAGGGAAGAGATTAGGAAATGCGGAGAGGAGAATATGGAGACACACAAGACACAAATCCGTAGGAAACCAGGCTTTTCTAGCTCTGCTGCTGTTGGAACAGCACGTAGTCCATCAGCTTAGGCCATTGTACAACCGAGACGTATGGGGAAAAAAAACAGGCAAGAGAATTATTCCCCAATATACTATATTTATTTGTTTTCCTACTCTTCTGTTGTTTATTGTAGCTTTTTACCAGTTTGGCTGATACTATATTAAATATATTAATCTGTAGTTCCCAAGATCATCCTTGGACTTCTTTGAAATAAATATGATCCCACATCAGCAAAGACATTTCCTGTCTCAGTTGGAACCAGATGTCTCTCATTCATTTCTATACTTAAGGAGGATTTAAGTGAATATATTGAGAAGTGTTATTATTTTAAATATAATGACCTTTATCAAATCTAATTATACAATTAATTCAGCAAAAGCAGATCCATAAAAAGACAAAAATCTCTGTGTGTGACAAGGCAGGAAAAGCAGTATAGCTTTGTATATTTATTATGTATATGTGTAATTGCAAAGCACAACATGATGCAGGAGGCCGATTTGTATGTTGCTTATACGAGGCATTGTAGAAGAGAAAGTTAATAAAATAGTTCAATTAAAGCTGTGAGCAGCAGTAATGGTCTCAAAACAATGCATTTTGAGGAGTCCTATATGAATATTTTGTGCATTATTCACCAAACGGTGGCCATATCTTTTCATAGAGTGGTTGCATAAAATCTTTTTGTGTTTTAGGTTTGGTTTGGTTTGTTGTTAATTTTTTCTTATTATTATTACTTATATTTAGCTATTTCTAACAGCTTTTTATACTGGTAACTAGAATAGATTTAGGAGTGATTAAGTTTTTTCCTGACATTAAAATTAATCTTTTTGCAGCAAAAGTATCTCTTAGAAATTGTTTTCTACTAGCCTTGGATTAATATGTAAAATGGGAGGACTCTTCCACAGTTGTTGAATTGCTCATTCTCTACTACTTTGACACTGAGCGTCAAACATTGATTAAATCTACATGGATATCTGCACGCGATATTTTGGAAAAACCGCATGGTTTGTGTGGCCTGTCCTTGGATGAATCCAATAGCTGTCCCTGAAAATAGAGACAGCTCGCTCCTGTTTCCCTGTGCTAAGCAAATTCTCTGTCTGCCACATTTTTGTCATGAGCAAAGTCGTGTTGATGTTAGTTGTTAACACAGTCGCTGATCTCAAGATGGCATATAGAAGATGGGAAATTTCTTTAAACAAAAATGGTGACAGCCTGATATTGATTTAATTGGAGTATCTTTGGTCTCTGCAATTATCATGCAATGTGGGAAGCCTGATCCATTAATGATCCAAGAGTTCTCAGATACCCTTGAAAAAGAATTTGTTAAAGATTTTATGCCACGTTGCCGTATGATTTTTGAACAGGCTCAATATCACTTAGTGTAAATAGGAGAAGGTTGAATTAGCAAAAAAAATCATACATATGACAAGATGAATGAAGAATTAATAGAGGCAGCTCATTGTAGCCAACTGTCTGAAAGACTGCATAATTTATGCTAACTTCTAACTTTAAATAAATAGCACAGAATCTGCACAGATTGAAGCTCCAAGGTGAAACTGGGAAAACTCTTGCATTTGAACTGTTTCACTGATCCCCGTACCTCTCAACCCTGACTGTGGCATGTTTTAGGAGATCAGAGGGTCTCTCAGGACAGGAACACAGTAATAATGACAGATGCTAATTTCCTCCGTATGATATGGATAAATCTTTCTTTGGAGTGTGATGCTGAGACTGAATTTTTATCCATGATGTTAAGATGGCAGCTCGTGAGGAAACGCACAACTGGTCATCCTGATCTGCATGTGGGTCCTGGTTCAAAGGAGCATTGTCCAAGAGCTACTTTGTACCAGTGACTGTAAGGCACATCACTGCAGGAACAACAAAAGTAAGCAAAACAAAACCAAAAGAAAATACACCAAAACCCCTCAAACACCATCATAGTGTTTTAATTTCCAAAACTAGCAAATAAAAAAAAAAAATAAAAGAGGAATCTTGCTTAAAAGAAATTAAAAGGGGCAGCAAAAGGATATATATGTACAGATACACTTTGTTTAAAAATATCGTCTTGGAATCTCAGAGGAAATGCACATAATATCTTAAAAAATATCCTGTTAAATCAATGAAGAAAAAAGAAAACACAATAAAACCCAAGCCACTGTGAATAAGGAGTGACTTAAAAGGTAAAAAGACTATTCAAAATAACTGCGTATCATTCCAGGGGTGATATATTCTCATACAAAGAATGAATCATTCATCATTCAAAGACTGGATGGTGTCCTCTCCAAATAAGGAACTATAGAAGAACATAAAGCGTGACAAATCAAATAAAAATGCGGTCATCTCAAAAAAAAAAGAAAATATTTTAAGTAATGACTTGCTTGAGAATTAATAAATAAATTCTATTTAATAAATAAATCATTTGGAAACCATAATGTACAGGAAGCTTCCAAAAAGCTGGTGGCTGTGAGGCTAATAGGTGGCCAAAATGTAAATGGTGTGCTTATAGACCACTTCTCCTGGAGAAGACCAAACGAATGAACTTTTTGATATTTGTGTTTGCCATGGAGGAGCCGAAAAAGTTTGTTTTGCACAAAGGAAACCGTCCTTATGGGAGGTGGTTCAAAAATCCATGTCATATCAAAACATCTGTAGAAGAAATTTTGAACAGAACAACAAATGAACTGCTGTTCACAGATAAGCAAGGCATTACTGTATTCACCTTAGAACCCTAAAAGAATTAAAGGATGAAATATTTAACCATTAATTGTTCAAAACTGCCAGAGGAATGTGCAAATGTGAGAGAAGAAGTCTGGGCAAGATCTGTGGAACTGCAGAGAACAACATCTGGTGTCTGTGCTGGGCAGGCTGGTGGAGGCCCTCATAAAGAGCAGAGGTGGAAGATGTGGTCAGGTGTTGGAAATCTATCCGTTTTCTAAAGGAATCACAAATTTACGGGAGCTTGGGTAGATATAGCGGGATTTCCAAAAAGACTTTTGTTAAATGCCCTCACCAAAGGCATTTAAAGGAAATATAGGATGATGACGATCATCTGATAGATAAATAATGGTCGAAAGATTAGAAGTTGAAAGTTGAAATAAATTGCCAGTTTTCACTTCTTCCAGTTTCTTAGTGTGGGAGGTCAGAAGGAAGGATCTCTTTCATAGTCTGCATAAATATCCATCCATAAATAACTGAGAAAATGTTAGAAGTGACAAAACATGACAAAGCTTACTGATGATATCACCCCCATTTAAAGCTGCAGAAATGAAAGCTGACGGAGAAGATCAGCTGAAGAAGTTGATAGTGCTGTGTGCATGGCGCCTGAGCACGGCCTCCTGCTCTCTCTGGCGTGCAGCAGGGAGTGCGCGGTAGCACATTTCGCAGGTGGAATTAGTGCACTGAGCAGAGGAGGCTAATGAACGAAGGGGAACACGCTGCCCCTCATCAGTCCGGGAGAGAGCGGGTTGTGCACTGCAGACTCTTACAGTACTGTGCTGGAGAGGCATCGTGACATGCTAGGGCTGTTTTCTTTTTAAAGAAATAAAAACGTATGACGGTGTGGAAAGTAACCGATTGTAAAAGGTACCTGAACTTTTTATACTAATCTGTGTTGACTTTGTGAAGTCAGATGATGATTTTGACCTTTGCAGAAGGGATCAAGAGTGAACACGCAACAAGAAATTCCAGCTGGAAGGGCTGGCAGCAAAGGGGAGAGAGATTGAAAGGAGAGTGTTTGGTTGATATCATGTGAAGGTTACACAGCGTATTAGAGATTTGACAGCTACACGGCATATTAGAGATTAAGAAAGACAAATGATAATGGTTTTAGGTGGAGGAAAATGTAAGGGTGCATTTAGTTAGATAGGTTCAAAATAAGATGTCTACGCCTTAAAGACAGCCTGCTCCAGACTAGGAAATCCTCTCTCTGAAGCAGTCTAATAAATGATGGCTCTTAGCACTGGATCCACTAACTCGCCTCCCTGACTATTTCGTTCACGTATATTCAAGCACTTCTTTGAGAAGTGCTAAGAATTAGTATGTCTGCATATTAAGATTTTCTTCTTAATATTCACAGTAAGACTAGGGTGAATATTGCTATACACATTTTATAGATTATGAGTAACGTTAAACTGGGGAAAGAGGCCAGGCTTTTTAAATGATCAACAGGAGAGACACTATTAATCTGTGAGAGGGGGTTTGCAGTTTAACTAGAAGAGCAAAAAATACTCAGAACCTCAGCTCCAGACCGTGGAGTTGCTGTTTTCAGTAACAGGATAAAGTTGTTTCTCAAGAGCTTTTCAGAATATGCCAGCTCTGAGGCAGCTTGTAGGTTAGGCAACCTCACAACCTAACTAATGAAATAAAGGAAGATTCTGATAATTGTTTCATCTATTAATAATACTTTCAATTACTGCAAGAGCACATTTTAATTTTTAACTGGATAAAGTAACATTTTCTCCTTGAACCTATGCAGGGGTGGAATTCAGTTGCGCAGAAGTAGATGTTTGCATCTGAGCTTGTCACTGGTGACCCCCCGTAGAGTTGTTGAAGAGATACGAGCCCTTTAGGGCATGCTATTTATTTCATCCTCAACTAGACATTTTCATTAAAGGAATCATGCTGGAGTGTTTATTTCTCTGTTGTCTCTACAGGATCCTAAAGTAACTAGTTCATATCCAGCTTTCTATGTTGTAGATATCCAAAATTACATTGAATTAATCTCATTCTTAGTTAGTTCATACGCACAAGGTGTCCAAGGTGTCCCATTCTTGGGAATGGCACATGAAGGAAGGTGAACTGGAAACTCATAACAGCTTTTCATCCAGAGTGTGTGGAGGAGTCTTGTGATCTGGGCACATACTCTACTGTGGTGGTTTGACCCTGGCTGGATGCCAGGTGCCCACCAAAGCTGCCCTATCACTCCCCCTCCTCAGCTGGACAGGGAAGAGAAGGTATAATGAAAGGCTTGTGGGTCAAGATAAGGACAGGGAGAGATCACCAGTTACTATCACAGGCAAAACAGACTTGACTCAGGGAAATCTAATGTAATTTATTGCAAATCAAAATCAGAGTAGGCTAATGAGAAGATTAAATCTTAAAATACCTTCCTCCCACCCCTCCCTTCTTCCCAGGCTCAACTTCACTTTCAATTTCTCTGTCTCCTGCCCCGCAGCGGTACAGGGGGACAGGGAATGGGGGTTGTAGTCAGTTCATCACATGTTGTTTCTGCCACTCCTTCCTACTCAGGGGGAGGACTCCTCACACTCATCCTCTGCTCCAGTGTGGGATCTCTCCCACAGGAGAAGGCCCTCCATGAACTTCTCTAACATGAGTTTTTCCCATGGGCTAGAGCTCTTCACGAACTACTCCAACATGAGTCCTTCCAAGGGGTGCAGTCCTTCAGGCACAGACTGCTCCAGCGTGGGTCCCCCACAGGGTCACAAGTCCTGCCAGCAAACCTGCTCCAGCGTGAGCTCCTCTCTTCACAGGTCTGCAGGTCCTGCCAGGAGCCTGCTCCAGCACGGGATTCCCATGGGGTCACAGCCTCTTTTGGGCATCCACTTGCTCCAGTGTAGGGTCCTCCATGGGCTGCAGGTGGATATCTGCTCCACCAGGGACCTCCATGGGCTGCAGGGGGACAGCCTGCCTCACTGTGGTCTTTAGCATGGGCTGCAGGGGAATCTCTGTTCCAGCACCTGGAGCACATCCTCTTTCTCCTTCTTCACTGATCTTTGTGTCAGCAGAGTTGTTTCTTTCACATATCCTCTCTTCTCTCTCCAGCTGCTCTCGTGACACAGTTTTTTTCCCCTTCTTAAATATGTTTTTTCCAGTTCTTAAATATTATATCCCAGAGGTGCTACCACCATTGCTGATGGCCAGTGGCAGGTCTGTCTTGGAGCCGGCTGGCTCTACCAGACATGGGGGAAGCTTCTATCAGCTTCTCAGAGAAGCCACCCCTGTAGGCCTCCTGCTACCAAAACCTTCTCACACAAACCCAATACATCCACCTCCATTCAAAAAGCTGCTTAAGGAAATTTCTTTACCAAACTAGAGTGTGCTTATAACACAGAGACCTCTTTAGTTAAACTAGAGTCTGAAAAGGAAGATTTAGTCATTGTTACTGCCTTTATGGTGTAGTTATAACTGATTCACTTAAAGTACAGGTAAATTTTTACATATGCCCTCATTAATTACACACTCACTTGTAGCTGCTCCCAGGTCAGCCTTTCATAGGGCCATGGCAAATTCTGTACATAAAAATTCACCTAGCTATTTTTAATGCTCTTTGTACCTACACTTGAGATTTATATCACATGGCACAGCTCTTTGCAGCTTAAATAAACGTATGGTAGTATTGAAACCCAATATATTAGCTATTTTTCTTGTAGACGTGGAAGCCTTTATTTGGTAGGACAGTGAACTGGTATTTAGGAGGCTGAGGTTAAATCTTGGCTTTTTTTTTACAGTCTTCTCTGACTTTTGATGAGTTACAGAATGGTCCACAAAAAAGAGATGTAGGTGGTGCACTATCTATAAGTCTAGTGTTCTAGTGTAGTAATTAGCCATCAGTATGGTTTCCTAGAGGAGAGGAATAGTTGCATGGAGAGCACCAGTGCAGATAATCGGATTTCTCAACAGGATGCCCAAATCACCAATCCACAGGGGCTAAAAGCACATTTACTTTTCTTATCTTTGGAGATTATGGCGTACTTAGAACTGCTCAGTCCCTCACTCTAAGGTTTTAGAGCAGCTAGTATCACTGGGCTTTCAACGAGGGGGCGTCCTTTATCTATTGCAATGAAAATAACCAAAATGCTGCTAATAGTAAGTTAGTGAAATCCAGACATCTGCTTTAATTTACTTTATCTTCAGAAAGTTTTAACATTAGGTGATGAAGATGAGATTTCTACTACACATTGATACGGGGTACAGCACCTCTTTACAGCACTCCCCCATACACTGACTGTAAACCAGTGATAAATCATCGGGGAGAGAGAACAAAACCAAAACTCCCACCCTCAAAAAAAGAAGCAGGGGAGTCTATACAGAGAAAACATCAGCTACTTCAGGTAGCTGTGGGATTAGAAGCATGCTTATACCCAGCGGCAGGGAAATAGAAATAACGTCCATTCTGTTCCCCTCTTAATAACCGATAATGCAATAATAAATACATAACAGTAATAATAATATCAAGAATATGTGGCTGAGTGAAAATGAGCTGTTTGAATAACTCAGCTTCATTAACGCAGCCTTATTCAGTGAGGTGCTAAGTGGTCTCTTCTCCCACCTGGTGCACCTTGGAGGTTGAAGACCCATTGATAGACATATTTCAAATGAACCATTCCATTCTAACGTACTCTAAGAACTTGAATGCAAGTAATTATGCAAGCTGCTTGAAGATTAACTCAATAGGAGGCATTTTAGCATGTTCAATTGGGGACATTTCTTTCTTTTTTTTTTTTTTTTGCTTAATTATTTTAAAAAAGAGAAGTATTGTACAATGTGCAGTAAATTGATAACAGCAAGCAGGGCATTCGTTGCAGGGCATTAAGCAAAGCAGGCAGCTGTAAAACTTCTGATCCACATACCTGTCTCTACTGAAAAATGAGATAAAAATAAAGTAAGAGTAAAACAATGAAAGTTATTAACAAATTAATCTTCTCTGAGAGGTGAATACCTAGGTTTCCTCTTACCGTAATTGGAGTCGTGGCTCCACTGCACAATATAATACTGGTGGAGGAGGAAAAGGTGGGGGGTTTCATTTGAACATTACCGTGCAAATATAGTATGCAGCATGGCCTGTATGCTGTTTGTAAAATTATGTTAGTTGTAGCTTGTTGACTTGTATTGTCTTCAGTGATTATAATGTTCACTTAAAAAGTACAGTGAAACTTTGTTAGTAAGAGCAGGGACACACAGTATATGCTTTTAGGTAAAAGCTAAAATATCCCATGACCCAATGGAGATAGAGTTCATACCGAATATCAAAACTAAAAGCTACTTCGAAAAAGAAGCAATGCCAGAAAATAATTGATTTCTGTGATGCCTAATTACAAAGATCCATGAAAAAAAGGTGATTTAGATAATATAGCTAGAGAAGAAACAAGATTTTTTTTTCTTCGATTAGTTAGAAAAGCAGATCCAGTCTTGAACTGGAGTGAAAATGAAAGTCATGAAAATAACTTTTCAAATAAAAATCTAGTAATCTGAAAAATTTTGGTTCAATAATTTGACATTTTTGTTCCTGTCTGAGCTTTAATGTGTTTCTTCCTCTAATTTACACTTGAAAGCAAAAATTTGGCTTGAGTTGAAAAGAACCTTTTGTTTTGCAGTTGTTAATACATCCCATTTTGAGAATGCTGATCTTTTTTCCCAGCATTTTTATAAAGTGGGAAATTTCTTGAAACCAATTCTTTACTGTGAACGAAGAGGTTTCCACGACTTGGCGCCTAAAGGTGAAAAAATGTTTCTTTGAAAACTGTCCTACTAACCATACCCCAAAGCACACAGGATGGCCACAGGGACATTCTTTGTCCCTCAGGAAGGGAAAGGAAGAAGTTCTTTTCTCACCCTAAGCTAATACCTGGCCCACTGTACAGTGCTAGCCCTCGAACTGGTTTTACTGGCCCACGTCTACTGGAGTTTCTAACGCAGATAAAGCAGCATTAGCATAAGCTTAATGGGAAGGGAGGACAACTGGGGAAGCAACCATTAGCCCACTAATGGTCATCACTGAATGTTGCAAACAAAACCAATCCCCCCCCAAAGTGCATAAAAATCATTCGCATCTATGCTATGCTTTTAATAAGGATAAACGTAAGGGCTCCTCTAAGATACCTTGCATAGTTACTTTTTTTTAGCATTCATATGTCTAGCAGTTAAATATATGCACGTAAAAAATCTTTTACGTTTAGTGCCAAGTCTCTAGAAATCAAGTTTCTCTTTCTGCTTGTCTACTTCAGCCTTCATTTCCCTTCAGAACTTCTCTCTCCCTCTCTAAACTGAGTTAAGCTTCATATGCCTGTTCTTTCTTCTCGCCTACTTAGAGGGGTCAATGTCTCTAGGTACCTCCTCCACCTGAGGGAAAACCTTCCATTTATGTTATTGGAGGAGCTGTTCCAACCCCAAATTTCTCTTCGTTTTTTAAAAATTTGGATCCCTTTTCAATCATATTTCATACACTGTTTTAGGGAAAAATAAAAAAGTCTCTTTTTTTTTTTTTGCAGAGCTCTCCTATTTCTGTTCTGGAGGTGAGGTAATAAACATTTCTCTTTTGTAACCACCAAACCGAGTTATTGTAAATATTTTTTTGTTTGTTTATAAAGAATAACTGTGGTAATTGAATGTTACGAGTGGGCATTGGAAGGCTGTGTGAGACTGGGGGTGTAGCATATGCCACTGGTGAAATTCTCTGTTACCTTAAGGCTTCCCACAGATCCCCCAGCGATGGACACTTCAGCCAAGGGCTGCAAAAATATGTTTGGTTCCATAGGTAGCCCAGGGTCATAAAGAGATGAGACAGCTTAACATCACTACATCCTTTCCTCTTCTTGTCCTATCATCTTCTGCATGACATTAAGTAGAGACGGTGCCCCCACAGGCGTTTAATCCGGAGTCCTGAAAAGCATGTGTGTGCTGTACCAGATAGATAATCGGCACAGTAGTATATAATCATGTAATATTTAAAGGGAGCAAAGAAAAGATTTTTTTTTCTCATCTTACCTTTGGCATTTTTTAAATTTATCATGAAATTCTTTAGGTTTTAACTGTGCCGTTCTTTGCATGTAATTACCGTGCAGAATATAATCACTGAAAGCTATTTGCTGATTTGTTCTGAGCTATGAAATATTTTATGCTATTTTATCAAGATTGCGTAGGAAAATAAAGCGAATCTTTTAAGAACCCCGTATAGCAAACAATCCATGTGTGAAAGCTAATAAAAAGGCTTTAATGCTTGGACTATCAGCTTCCATGGTATCACACACAATTCTACTGTACAGAAGCCAGAACTGGAGTTTTAACTTAAGCATTAACTCAAATGGTTATTAATCTCTTGGGTGCCATTTGGAAAGCAAGCTGAGGGGTGGAAGACAAGAACGCAAGTGCATGTATTGCATATCCACAGGGCGAACCACTGCTATACTTACTGCACTTACACTCTTTGACCTTGTGCATAAAGATGTGAAATGAGGCTTGAAATAAAATAGGATGCAGTATGATTTGCAAGAGTTAAATGAAAAAGAAAGGCCTAAAGCAAAAAAAAAAAACCCAAAAAAAAAAAACCCCAAACCAAAACCAAAAACCAAAACAAAAAAACCCCATAAAAATCCAAATCCAAGAAAATAACCCTCAGCCACATACTTTCTGATTAAAAATGAGTCAGTGGCATTGTTAAGTTGCCATTTGTTTCTATAGTTCCAAAGGTGGACGTAGTTGTTACGATGACGCCTGGATGTATACAGGATACACTCATGTTCTGAACTGTAGGCCAAAGAAATTATTAAGATTCAATTGTTTTTCCACTAAGTCGGTCACAGGATATTTTTATAAGTCTCGCTGTGTGATTCTGGATTTCAGAAATAATTTGCACAAACAAAAGGTGGGTGGGTTTTAGCTTCATGGAAATAGAGGAGGATATAGAATTATGTTACCCAAGATGCTTTGGCTTTAAGTATCCTTTGACAAACGTATGGCAGGGCAGGACCATGAAGATCTAGAAACACATTGGAGTTAAAGGCGTAGCTTCCTTAGCTGGTCCCTAGTGTTCATCAGAATCTCCGGTTTATTCTTCAGCTGAACAGCCAAAGACTTGCATGATCGATGCTCCTGTCTTTTTCCTGTCCTCACCTCTGTTTGCTGATGTCCAAAGAGATTTGTGACAGCAAAGACACTTCCCTTTCTGCCTTCTCTCCTCCAACATTATTCCTCTTCTGAAAAGTTCATCTTATGTTACACAAAAAATGAACCATAAGGTTATACCAGCTAAAATTTTAGCTTGCAAAAATTGTCTTAGGAGTTGGGACCTGTGAAGCAGGTACACTTACGTTGACTTCTCTGTAGGAGCTGCAGCCTGTTAATCTACCTATTCCAGAAGCTGACAGTTAACTCATTTATGTCTTCTCCAAACCAGTATTTGCTTTTTAAAAAAATACTGTGAAACTGTTTGGCACCCTTCCTATTAGAAAATGGACACACTTTTTCCTCAGGCTTTTTTTTACTGATGCAAAGAGTTTAATTTCCCAGCTCCAGAATCTTTTTTGCCTGGTGTCACAGGTGCTAGACTGAGAGAATCCAGTCTCTTTTCACCTCTAAAGGAATAAGAAGTTAAGCTGGATGAAACAAAGCTTTTCTTCCACTGACTTGCCAAGGGCTGAGCAACTGAACTGCGGTAAGCTCCCAAATTTAAATTCAAATGTTTAAATAGCATCAAGTCACAGAGAATTACTTTATAAAGATGTTAGCTCCTTTTAAGTAAACCCAAGTAATATTTAAAAAAAAAAAAAAAGCAACTCATGCAGAGTTTTCTTCAGAAGGTCTTTTTAATTCACCCTGAATAGACCTGTAGGTCTAAAAACAAACACTATCTAAAAAATTTCAGTAAAGTCTCAGTGAAAATTTGGACAGTTAAATTTCATAAAGCTGAACTGTTGCCAGGAAATGTTATCTTTCCATCAAATCGTGACAAGTTCTGGGTGAAATCTGTACATTTTCTGGGGTGTGACTGCAAATGTTGAACCTCCAATTTTTCACTGAAAAATAAAAATTGTCCCTGTAGTTTCTCTGTCATCTCCTTATAAGTTGGACAGGTACCATTACAACGTGGACTTTACGTATGAGGAAAAGGAGATGGTACCTCCCAGCCTCTCTAGCTCCAGGGTGTACAACAGAGTCCCCATTTTGTCTCTGTTTCAGATGGAAGTACTTGCACTGTTGAACACAGGAGCTGGAGCTTAAGCACTGAACCCTGATCTTCATGGGGAGCCCATTCCCAGGTGGTGCTGCAGACCAGCTCATCCCAAGACAAACCTGCTGTAATAGATGTTGTGGACAGAGCTGGTTGTGCCACTTCTCCTAAGGGCTAGATACTCCTCCCATCACCTCCTCGTTTCGAAAGTGCGTGGAACCTGAACGTGCCATCAGCACCCAGACACAGCTATGGCAGAAGGCGGCTGCTACGGAGAAGTACTTGGTGGTAGGAGATCAGCCCACAGTGGGAAAGGGGATGGCTGTTGACAAGGAAATCTGTGCCCCTCCATTTCCCTGAGCCACCTTTCTGTGTCAGGGAGGGCACAACATCTCTCTGGGTTGTCCTGAGTCATCGAAGGATGTTTCCACTCTCACAAGGAGGAAAGTTCTCACCTGGCAACAGAGCTTTTATAGCTACGTAGGTTTTAGTCCCTGTAAGCCAATAGGCTTATGATAGGTATGGGGAAAAGCATTTGCCCCCCAAACAGGATAGTTTACACTCTTCCACTTCCAACTTACTGATTTTTTTTTTTTGGCTGTATTTAACCCTGAATAATAAAGGATAAGAGGACTGAAGAAATAGCCAATGGAAAAAGAAATGGGGGACGAAAAGCTTCTAATGGAAAATAACAGCAATACATGTTTCATGTCAGAGGCATTCAACCATAACACACACAAAAAAGCGTAGTAAAACAGTACAAGCATTGTTCCTACAAGAGCAGAAAAATTAAGTGGTGCAGATACTCAGCTACAGATTGTGTTTTTTATTAGAACATGTGGTGTGTATAATGTCTACGCAAAAATAACATTACAGAATTAGAATCATAGAGTCATAGGGTTGGAAGGGACCTCTGGAGATCATCTAGTCCAACCCCCCTGCCACAGCAGGGTCACCTAGAGCAGGTTACACAGGAACGCGTCCAGGTGGGTTTTGAATGTCTCCAGAGTTGGAGACTCCACCACTCCACCACCATCATTATGTAAAACATGCGGACATGGCTTAGGAAGGTTACATCATCTGAGTGGAAATCAAATCCTTTCAGATATCAGGGGAAAACAGCAATTTTGCATAGTCCTTCCTGAAACTTGTGATACGATGACTGCAATTTGTTCACCACGTGCAGTTTTGCATACAGAATAAGTACGTTAAAAGAATTTTGAGTGCCCTGATTGTAAGCAGCAAGGAAAATGGAATGAATGAGAAGTCAGATTCTACGGCTATGTTCTAATGTATTACACCTATACGCATTTAGGGAGAAGTATATAATTGAAATTAAGCGATCCGAAGAAAGGAAGAAAAGAACTGTTGGAAAGCTTTTACGTGCCAGCCTGACAGCTGAGCTTGGACAATGAAAACTTCATATCAGAAAGCAAATTCTCAGAAGGTGTTAATGCCTTTTTAAAAAACAAAACAAAACAAAACAAAACAAAACAAAAACCCCAAAAGCAGAGGACAGAGGTCATGAAAAATGAGCAATCAAATAGGCTGTGCAGGAGCTTCTGAAAAGTACCTAACCTGCACTGTGAAGATCTCTGAATACTATATTATGAGCAATTGAGTCAGAAGATCAGAAAGAAAAAAAGAAAAACTGAACAACTGTCAGAATCCATGGGAGAAGAAAGGGAACAGATCTGTTGACCACCCTTGCCAGTTCAGCTAAAGTTTCGAGCCACACCTGTTGCCCATCATTTTTGAAGACTGAAAAACTGTGTGGAGCTAGTGAAGGTGAGAATTGGAAAGAAAATGTTGGCATGAGAAGAGACACAAAGAAATTTTGGCAGGGACTCTTCTGATTTGGTGGATAACACTGATCTCAGTGGGAAGGAAGAACATACGCTAGAAACAAGGCTCAATCCCTGGCAGTAAAACCTGGAGAAATGAGCTAGTCAAAGGAGTATTTTTATTACGGGCTCAACAGAAGGTGAGTACCATGCCCCAGCACTTTGAAGTAATCTCAGTAAAATACAGTGTATTGAACCAAAAGTCTTAAAATACTACTTTTATGCCATGCTCAGTGGCCAGGAGTAAATAGCCTAATATTCCCAGGGCAGTTATAAAATACTTTCACTGCAATGTTTACTAAAATATCGACAGAAGCACATGTGGGAGACGGTATCAGATCTTGCATTCCCTTGTCTGTATGTAGGCTTTGAAGGACGTGAAGGAAGTTTGCTCGCTCTCCTTTCTGCACCCCCATGAGAAGCTTGGCAGGCTCTGGATCAAAGTATAACAGCGATTATTTAAAGTTAGTATGATGTATGAAAAAAAAAAAAAAAGGAACAAAAAATCTTGCCACGCCTTGAGGTAACTGAAATAAGAACCCGTGTCATTTGCAGGAAGTCTGAGGCAGCCCTAATTCAAAAAAGGAAAAAAAAAACCCAACACTTTCAGGCGTGCACCGAAGTATTGATTCAGCACAATACTGGCACACACTGAAGCCTTTTTCTTAGTACAGGCAAAGTAAAACACAGGCTTAAAGTTAGGTTGAACAAAGATACTAAATAGAAACCTGAGTACTCCAACAGAGCCGTGCAGGAGTGACAAAGCCATTGCAAGTCAGCCTAACCACCGGGCATCATGGCACGCTGTTGTAAATGAGCGAGGATATGATGTATGATCCGCTCGGGAAATGATGTTTCTGTGGCACGTACTCACTGCTTTTTCTGGGAACATCAGTATTTCCCTCTTTGAATCTTCCCTGTGCGTCTCCCTTTATAATAAAAATCCTGCAAGCAGAGAAGGCGGCCCCACGAAAAAGAACAAGATCAGGCATTCAAAATAGCACAGCCACTACAAAGAAAAAGCCCAGAGCTACAGAGACGTTTCATGAGGCAAACTAAAAGTTACCCAGGAAATTTAGTAGCAGCAACAATGAGCTTTTCTCTTGTTTCATAGAGGCTGTTCTTAAATACCCCTCTGCAGAAAAATAAGCAGTCCGCTCTCTCTTTTGATCATTCCCTTTTACGTAAACTGTCCATCCTTGATACACTTTGACAGCATTTTGTGGGTTTAACGTTCTATTTGTAGTTCTTACACTCCCCAGTTGTAGGCTATGTAGAGAAACTCTTCCGTTCCTCTCTCGTTTTACGTATTGGCTTCAATTTAATTTGATCGGCCTGAAGAGACTCTTGCAGTATTGCTGGCTGGCATAGTGGAAAATACCTTTTATGGCCTAATGCACCAATGTGTACATAACCCTTTACCCTTATGCTTCTTGTTTGTTACTTTTTATAGTTATTTGTGTGATTATATAATTAGCTGACCTAGTTTATTATGTTTGTTCCATCATTTGCTCCTGGATCAGAACAAGACCATAAATAACAGGGAAGGAAAAGAGGCATTTGTTTCCATAGAGAGTGACTCAAAATTTTCCCTCTGATAGATTTTTGTAAAGAAGGTGCGTTAGGAGAAAATAAATTCTGATACGAGATTTAAGCATGACGTATTCTTCATCTGACGGAGAGTGGATATTTCCCCTCTCCCTTGGGAATTTTGACTTAAAAAGGAGAAAGTGATATTTTATTCCAAAATGATTCACACGTTATTTGAGGCACTGAGGAAAGCTGGAAGCTCTGAAAAACTCATGGGACCGAGGCTCCTGTATAGCAATTAATGAAAAGCTATGGAGAATGCCAGTGTTTACTAAGAGTCATTTAGCTGGCTCCGTTCATACTTTACAGCAAAAATAATTGTGATGGAAATTATACCATAGATCTGAACTTTTTTCTTTGTCGTCCAGTACCCTGTTATTTTGATTATTTGTTATTTTTGCCACTAGTCATTTCTTGTGTGTCTGCTCAGCATGCAGTACTACTAGTTCGATCTGCAGGAACTACCACAGCATAAATGCCAACCATAAAGAAGAACCTTTATAATGGACAATTAGGAAGTAATCTGTCCTTGAGGAAATCAGTTCCCTAATTCTCTATTAGTGGCAGATGCTGCCAACTGATCTAGAAATGTTTTCATTCCTTCAGCCTAAGCAAATCACTTTGCCATGCTACAGGCTTTCCACTGTGTTTGAAGCTAACATTATAAAATATAGCTGTTCTGGAAGCGGAAGGCCTGTAAAATATAATGGGAAATTATAATTTTGCTGCATTTTTTGCATAACATTTTGTAGGATTATATTAGTGCATCCTCCGTAAGGTATTTTATACCATTGAGTGTTCTTCCCACAGAAAGGAAATCACACTTTATACTCTGCAGCTTTTTAGAATAATTGTTATGGAAATGAATTGTTGAACTTTTACTAAAATTCTTCAGGAAGTTTATCTAAAGACCTTTTAAGAGAGCGCTTAAAGGACTGGAAATATTTCTGCATTAAGTGCTAAATATTCACTTTAGAAATCTGTCCTAAGCAGAAAAACTTAGGTTGCCACTCTTCTCAAAGGAAATGGATTCTTCCCGCATTAACTTGAAGCAGAGAAAAAGAGTCATTCCCCTTCCCTCTCCAGATAATTTAACTAAGGACTGACTCATTTTCCAGCCCGACAATTCTTTATAAAGTGCATACATTTATCGGGTTTAGGGTTTAAAAGTGTAATTCTGCTATGTACCTCTAACTGCTGGATGTAGATAGGCAGGTTTCGTAGCCAAACGTCTGTCTCCTGAAAAAGCAAACGAGGTGAAATCCATTATGGAGCAACAAGGAACAAATCAAGACAGAGCACAGGGCACAGGTTTCTGTGACTTCCGTGTCCGCTGGTAGGACTAACTCAAGGCACTCCTTACGTGCACACCAACACTTTGAAGCTGGTATTTCTGTCATTGTAGCCTCGCTGCAGGAAAAAACCCAGCAGTTTTGGAAGCAAACCCAACATTTTAGAACTAAGTTAAGACCCAGCCCCCATCCTAAGCAGACAAACCCCCCCAACTTTGTCACATGTTTTATACATTATATCATACTTTAAAAGCTTTGTTTAAAAAGACTTTGAATTATTGTGTGAGAAAAGGGTTATCTGGATTTAAATTTTCATGAGGGACTGCAAGAGATATTTTCTGAAGATGTGACGTCTTTACCTGTAGACAGTATATGATAGAAACACGACAGAAGTTATAAAGAGACTGATGGCAGAACCTTGAGAAATGCATAGAATAGCACAGAGACGCTGGAATAAATTGTTAGCCCTTGTTGACAGTGTAACGCTACTGCGGAGCTACTGTGACTGCTGTGTCAGCCCCTGCTACTCCACCTTAACAGATTGTTTGAAACCTTATATATTATTAAGCTGTATTTTCATTTTAGCACCCCAGTGTCATGTACCAACCTATTATGCTTTAGGTTTGCAATAAAATATACAAACCTATTATGCATAGTATGAAGTAGGAAGCAGGAATATAATACTATTGCCTTTCTCTCTGTTTGCTACTTATTTAGATGCTAAAGCCTTCTGACAGGCATTTGTTTTACTGTGTAAAGTATCTACTGTTTCTGGGTATTAAATCCATAGAAGACTAATGAATAAATAATGGTAATACACAGACTTCACTTTCATTTGCCACGAGTTTTTAGGTTTATTCCCAGGAAATATAAAGTATCAATGGAGTTTAAGAAGTATACTAGTGATGAGATACCAAAGAATACCATTTCCATCACCCGTATAGAAACAATTTGTTATGGAGCACATTAAGTTATTGTTGCATTGAAGATATATTCCAAAAGCTTATCTTAGCCGTCATATGCCAAAGGTTGTCCTACCAGAAGCCACTGATTAATGTAGGAGCTTTCACATTTGGAACATGGTACATTTTTCATCACCTCACACTTCTAACAGAAGAGGATTTATTTCAAAAATACGAAGGAAATGTAAATAAAATTCGAGGCTAAATTCAGAAATCATTGTGTCCTGCCAGTGTTTTGTAAGGCTCTGTACTTATTCCCTGACCTGTTTTGAAAGTGTCTTTATCCTAACTCATCTTTGCAATCCTTGTAGACTGCAGCAGCCCGACTCTCCTTTAGGAATGGAGACCAAGATCTTGTTGGAGGTGCCAACAGTTGTTCCTGCTGTGAAGGTTACATCGACTGGCAATTGCAGGCAGTAGGCAGCTATCCTGATTCATCCTGTAGCTACAGCAGCTTCTCCATGCCCTCCCAACCCTTACGAAAAAGTAAAGGGGGTTTGATACACATTGCTTTTTCTGATACTTTGCAGCCTCCAAGGGAGATGCAAACACAGTCTGAGAAATAATCCTAATGAAACCAATGGCTTTAAATTCCATAGCTATAAGTCACGATATACCTAAAGTCTTCCTGTGACTCATGTTGAACTCGGGAATATGAAGTAATCTGGTAAATAACCTTCAGAAGAAACTGGATCTTTCCAGGTACAAGCAAAAGAAGTTGTACTAAACCTCGGGCACCTCGTACCTAATCTGCTGCTGCTGAGCAATAAACATTTTGATGCTTTTCAAAGAAAATACTATTTACACCCATTTCAAAGACCGATTTTGTGGTTATTTGTTTTCCTAGAGATCACTCCCACTGGCTATTGAAAGTCAGACAATAGGAAATGCGGTGGTCGTCTCCATCTCTTTTCAATTTATGCCTACACATTCCTACAACAAGGCTAGAATGTCATTTTATCAATAACACTGTAATGCATCATATACTTCTAAGTAAAAAAGTCTCCCTGGAAAAAAAGAACTTCCAAATCCTCTGTGATTGTATACAGCCCATTTATTTCCATCAAAGCTTTTGGCGCTCAGTGCTTGCGAAATCCAAAACTTCAAGCTATGATAAGCCTAACAGGAAAGTGTTGTGGGTCACTTTCTCTCAAATTGTTGTTATTCATTTAAAGTTTTCTGATAAATGTCTGACAAAAAGTCAAGAGCCCTCAGTGCGCAAGGCAAAATTATCTATGGCTGACCTGATGCAGCATTGAAAGCAGTATTGGGCTAGACCTCCAGAGTTCCCTTTCACCCATCCCAAATTTCTGTGCTCCTACTTTGCATGTTTGTTTCATGTATATTTTTATATGTACAGATTGATATAGATTGTGGGTACAGTGAAAGGCAGATTCCTCACTGAAATGTGCCAAATAAATACCAAGAAGGGGGGAGGGTGCAAGAGTTTGTTCTCTTGTAGAAAGAGTTGTAATTAAGTGCAAGAGATGCCTTTGAATCTATTAAAGAGATATTTTCGTGCACAAAGAAAGGAAACAATATTTATCTGAATTGAGAGAGTAGGCAGTTAAGGAGGAAGTAAGAGTTTCCAGAGAAAAGGTTAAACCTGTTCTTCTAGAAGATTTCAACAGGACATTGGCCTATGGACTATGGTATACAGGCCATCTAGGGAGAATCAGGAGAGAGGGGTCATGTAAGAACTGAATCTATCTGAGAGTGGTTTTTTGGGGTGTGCGGTTCCCCAGCAACGGGCTGCTGCACTCAACAAAAGACAAAAAAGGATGAGTAAAACTTAAAATCCAGACTATTAGCATTTCAGAAGAGAGAGAGCAAGTCAACTGAATAAGGAAGAGCTACAGACATTTTTTTAGAAATAACCTCAGCTAAGTGAGTAAAGCGTATTTTTTCTTTCATTTATTCACCTGCATGTTTTGTAGACATTTGTAACTGTGCTATTTTGAAAGAAAGGAATAAAGGCTTGTGTTTGCATTCTGCCTTAGTCTGGTTTAAAGCTGATTTACGGCCATAAACACTGAAGGGCATAGCATCAAAGCATTCCTTCTCTTAGGTGGAGCATATCTATACACCAAAGTCTTGGGACACTTGAATAAGAGCTCTGCCTCCCAGTGCATCTTCTACTCTACCCAGAGGGTAGCAGAGCTATCTGAGCTCTATGGGAACATGCAGATCCGGGATCACAACAATCCAGGGAGGTGGAAGTCTCTTCTCGTAGCTACAGATGATACTGGAGTCGCTCTAACATGCAGTAAGATATTGGGGTACTTTCCATAAGGGCCAAAAGGAGGGTATCACACAATTTGACGATTCAGAGCTTTAAAGCTTTGGTCAACCAGGCCATGCTCGGGTGGTACAAAAGTTCTCCCGTCTGGTTTATTTGCACTAGTTACCAGAACATTTTTACTGTCACGTTTTTAGCTGCCTGATAGTTCAAGCTGATCTCTAGTTATCAGTTTAAATTTTCAGAGCGTTTCTTAAAGAGGGACTTATGGAGCTACTACTTTAATACTTCCCAATAAAAATGGACCAAAATGAAGGCCTAGGAAAGTCAAATGCAAAAATAAGTACACCTTTCATTTAGCCTCTTAAATTGTGAGTTTGCTGGCAGATAATCTTTCATACCATCATGCCGTAGTGCAATCGATACTAGTAAACCTGGTTTAGGAAAGCAAATTAAAGAAGTCAAAAGGAATTGAGCAAATACGCCTAAGGAGATGCGAGTTCTTCTAATTGCATGAAATCTTCTCTTTCTGAAGGTACAGTTATTGGCGGCTTTGCCAGTCATTCCCTTAGCTGTATGCTGGAAAAAAACCTCTGCAAACCTGGGGCGTATCTGCATTGATCCCTGAGCCACCTGTAATGTAGGCTGGATGCGAGGGGAGAGAAGCAGGGAGTGAAGGGAGCACGGTGGGCAGCATTGTCCTGCAAAAGCAGTGTAGCGGCATAACTGCTAAGCACAGAGCAAGTTTTCATGGATGACGCGATCTCTCTTATACCTGCAGTGATTAACATGTTTAGCATATAAACAGCATTTTTTTTACACTACAAAAACCTTTCAAATTTTACCAACAGTTGTTAACAATGGTTAAATATTAGAAGCCTTTATTGGCTGCTTACCTGCTCTCGGCACCATCATATATACTTTTCCTGATAAACATTAGAAGGCATACTGGTATCAGACCCCACAGAAGCTTTTCTACACAAAGATTTGTAAATAGTGAGAGATTTTAGTTCTACCAGTCTGGATTTGTTTTTTCTTCCTTACTGTAGGTATTGTCACATGTTTTCTCAGAAGTGCTTTCCGCAGTACGGACTTTGTAAGCTTATGAGAACAAGCAAATATCAAATAGGAACTTCAAGGAATAGTTAACTAGGGGCCTGAAACTCATGTAAAGTACTTAAGCTCAAAGAAGTCAGTGTTTCAGGTGGGCGTCTCCCCAAAAGAGGGAACAATTGGAACTGACTGAAACATGCTATCTCCTGTATTGGACATATGCATGAAAAATTTATAAAAGCAAGCTGTGAATTATAGAATGGTGAGTCCTAACAGCCAATGAATTACAAGATAAAATCTTAATCCCACCTGAACTAAGAAAAAATATAATTTAGTTTTACCCCCTTTATGTACCTTTGCATCTGTCCCTTTTGTTTCTTGACAGAAGGATACTCCAGCTTGGAATCTTCTCTTAGAATTACATTGATGACTTGATTCAGAGGCCTTTTCAAATAATTTCTACTGCTGAGAAGATTCTCCTAAAACCATTGTCGCTATTGCACGATTCGTTAGACTGTTACAGTCTTTCTTTAATTGTGTGGGATCTCATATGGCCAAAGTTTTTAATGCACTGGGGTTGAGTAGCTGATTGTTCTACTTCAGCCTGGGCTTTGGGCTTCCAGTCCACTGCGCAGAGATTATAATTGCAAAGTGTGTCCAGGTGGGTTCTTCTACAGCTGTAACCAGTGGTAAATACAACTTCATGTAATCTTCTTAAAACAAATGATTGTTTAAAATTAGCAACATCTATACTGAGTAACAAGTGAAAATGAATGTTAAAATCAGTGTGCATTTATTCAACTTACATGGTTAGTTAAGCCCCTTCTGTCTGAGGCTCTAAGCTGTGGAATTTGATTATTAGTCTCTTTCCTCTCCATGGCATCCTCTTCTTGATGTTTCCCTTCAACTATCTGGTATCATCAAGAAAGTATAGGATACGTTAAGCTTTTCTGGAGTTGTGACCTCCAGATCAATCTGGGAGGCTGAAGCACTCTTGGGAACTATTGAGCATGCCCAAGGATAGACATAACAGACCATTACCAACGAATGGCTCCTGCATGGTCGTCTTAGGGTGCATTTTATGACAGCTACAGCTGACTCTATCCAACAAATGCATAATAGGAAGCAGCACCAATTACCTGCTCAAGAACAATTCTGGACTTTCTAGGGGCAGTTCCAGCTCTTTTATCCCATCTTATTTATGAGTAGGGAATTGATTCACTAAGCTTTTCTATGAAAAATCAATTTGATATATAATACTTTCCACATATCGTATTCCAATATTTTTAGAGGAAAGCTTCATGAGTCTCTGATGCGTTATTTGGCGGTCTTACATTTTATTAATATTATTACTACAGCAGTTTTAGCAGCAAGAGATTGTAAGAAATTCCCTATAAGCTACTTTTAAAGCACAAGAAAACCAAACTAATGGTAGGAGGCATATTGGGCTAAAATCTTTCAGGTCTGGGACACTGGGTCAAAGACAGAATACCAGAAGCTGCTGTTCCTCCAAGGGGCAGCCAAGGATGAGGAAGGTTAAAGGTGTGTGAAAGAATATGACCATTTCATTCTACTCCTGAACTCCCTTAAAAACTCTTATCTCAACAACGGAGGAAAAAACCCCACATTTAATTAGATGTATTCTTAAAGCTCATTGCTGTGTTTGATCAAATACTAAATGCAACCATATTCTTGCAGTGGTGGCCCTTGCACTATTCTTACGTTTCCCCGAGATCTTCCCCACTCTCCTTCCAGATATGTTGTTCGCAGTCTAGTCTGAACTTGGCCGGCTGGTTCAGGGGCTATGAGTGGAAGGTGAAGTTATGCCAGCATGCAGTCAGGTTCCAGGAGCACCATGTTGTTCTGTGTTCTTCAAGTGTCGTTTTACAGCTTGGCTGATTTGGTTCAAGGAATTAACCTGCATGTAGACAACTTGAGCTAACACGATGGGGAAGACGAGTGCCAGGTAGACCTTTTGAAGGGAGATGTGCCACTCCTTAATAAGTGAGAACAAAAAGGCTGCTTGAGGTGGACCAAAGGAGCCACGATTACCTCTGCACCTGCAAAGGCTGTGGGGGGCTGAGTAGTCGCAGCATTGCTAGAATTTCATTTTGAAGCCACCCTGTCACGTAAACTACCCCCAGAAAAATGCAGTCGCAGGTGCTTTGCGAGAATCGCATTAGCAGAGACACAGTCAATACAAATACAGTCAACAGAAGGGTTAGAATCGACCTTTGGTAGAAATAAACCGTGTGCAGATGTCCGTGGATGCACATATGTGAGCAAACACACAGGTATAAACTTACCTATTGCACAACGTATATATTTTCTGCGTAACCATCTCCAGCTGAAGAATTTAGTGTTCCTCACTGTAAAGACATACTGAATTGACACAGTGTGCAGGTGTTTTGCTTCACTGGGATAATTAGCCCTATCGGCGAGACTGTCAGGCTTTAAAAGAGCTTATGGAAGTGAGTAGGGAAGAGAGTAGTTTAGGAAAGATGCCATGCAGGCCGAGAGGTGAGGAGCATGGGATTTTTGTATGGTGAGAGCTATCCATCTGGTTCATCCCTTCCCTTTCAGGAGACATACCCAGCGTTGTAAGAGTCCCTAGGTGCTCATCAGTTCCAGGCTCGGATGCTTGTTGCTGCAATTGCTTCCCCTGGCAGCCTATCTTATTCTCTAATAACCCTGTGAACTGAAAGGGCTCTTCCTAATCTTCAGTACATAATAGGCATGGACAAACTAGCCCACTTAAGTAAGAACTGGCCAGGAGCCTTGCTCGTCTTTAGATGCCAGGGCAAAATCTTTTCATTTAAAAAAAGGTTTAGGGAGCTCTTATCTTCTTTTTCCCTACCCCTTCTTTGTGCCGCTCCTGTTGGGGTGTGCAGATGAGTAGTCTGTTCTTGTTCATGGAATACAGAACATTTATCATAAGGTGGGAATACGTTTCTGATACAAAGATCACTGAAAGAGACTCTCAGTTCCTTGGTTCTGCCTCTGCAGTCTTCTGACTTTCCTAAAACTGTGTTAAGGGGGGTGATACAAACTTTTGCGATCTGCCAGTACACAGGATGGCAGCAACACAAACTATTCCCATAGACACCAGTTCCAAGAAGGCCAAGAGAACTACTATTAAATAATTGCATTGAGTTGCATCTCCCTTTCTAGAACTGATTTATTGCATGTATAAAAGTATTATGATCTTTCCTCCCATTATTTCAAAGTGAAATGCTTAAAGGGCTAATAAAAACAGTATTTAGCACACTTTTTGTTTTGTAGTTCAAAACTTCAAGCTTGGCATAAGAACATTACCTCTAGGGAGTGAAAATAGCCTTACGCAGCAGCTTCAAATACAATTATCTGAGTCATTCTTTCTTTTACTCCTTGCAAAATACCAAACTGAGGTAAAACTCCTTTTGGCTGATAGACAAAAGGAAATTACAGCTGTCTGGAGTTCAAAAGAGTTGCAATAAAACTTGAATTATGACAAAAATACACTGCTTGTTATTAAAGCCTCAGTTCACGAATTAAACAACTGTATGTTTCTCTGCATGTTTGATGCTGCTTATTTTTTCCTGGGCACATACATTTCTGCAATATAAAGTGCATTTCCCTATCTCTGCATTCAAAATTGGTTTTTTCACATCTCCTTATACACTTACATCATGATTTTTTTTTTGTGTGACTATACCAATTTACAGTAGATGAGAATGGGGTCCATTGGAATGATTCACTATGTCAGTGGAAAATGTTAAATACTTACAACCGCTCATGTATGCATGAGTAGTCACATCATTTGTTAATGATTTGCTGACCATATTGTGGGAAGAAGTTGCTCCGTAGGCAGAATGTACTCTATTGACTACCCTGGGTAAAATGTAGACCAAGAACTTTTAAGCCACTACATACAAAGAATGAAGCAAGGATTTGCCAATGGTACTGAAATATTTACTTTTAATTGATCAAGCGTACTAGGGTTTCACTTTTGAATAGGATCTTAGGGGTTGTTGTTCACATTTCATGTAAGGATATGTTGGCAATTATGTTCATTCTAAAAATTTCTTTCATGTTTTAAATGATTCATTATGGCCAATAAAACAAATAGATTAAGGGGACCTAATTCCCTGTACTTTGAATTTAGCTCTTGATCACATTTTCAGGAGTTTTTAAATGGTGGAGGCTGCCCAAGCCCCTGGCTGCAGTGCAGCTGCTCCGGCAGCTCTTGTGCCCTTGCAGGGTTGTGGAAACTGCCGTAACAGGTCGGGCCAGTAACCCAGTAAGCACAGGGTGCGCTCTCCCACCTACCACTGCTGGATTTTACAGGCGTATTGTCAAACGACAGCCAACAAGCAGCTATTTAACTATCTGCCCGGAGGCTAAATTGTTTTCTCTCGCCACTTCGATACCTGCATGTTCCTCAATGTGTGAAGGACTGATACCATACCTAAAATTTTGAACTTAGAGCTCAGCATGTTTTAATTATCCCTAAGAGCACACTCTGTGCTTTGGATTCGAATGCATGTTGTGCTAATTGGCTCCTCGCAGCTGGGAAAACAATATTTAGCTTAAAGTATGTCCACTAAGTGTTGCTGTCTTTTGATTTTATTGGCATTCCCCTTATCCTTGTAGTCTTGTAGAAGCATTGTATTGTGTCCTGCTGAGTACCGTAGTGTAGTCTCTGTGCCATTTATATGCGTCACCTTCTCTAAGGTTGTCTTTTCCCTGACTATTTGTCTTTCCTCTGAAGTAACGGTCCCAATCTTTGGATTTTTTTATGGAAAGAGATATCTTTTTCCAGAGCACGTGTCTTTGGTCGCACTCATCACCCATCTCTGAGCCCCTGAGTTTCTGCTGAATACTTCTAGGTGTAGGTTGACCACAGCCAAATGCAGTGTTCAAGATGAGAACATGCTGCTGATTCATCATCTTGCTCATTCCCATTCCTATGTCGTATTTAACTCTTTTTGAAAAAATAAAAAGTAAAAAAAATCTTTGCTGCCCCTTAAGCCTCATCCAAAGCCTCCTAAATTCTTAAGGGTTCTATCCTCTCCACTTCCTCCCCACCAAAGTTTTAATTTTAAAAACAAAATGTTTCACCAACACTTTCTGGAGATGTTTTTGGTTAAAAAAATACACTAGTTTAGTTTGAAATTTTGCATTATTTTTCATATATTAAACTAATACTTGACACTGTGTTTGAATGTGTATTTTATAAATATACAATTTAAAAATGTTTAGAATTATTTATTTTAAAATTTCTCTTTCTTTCTCTCACAGACAATCCTGTTTTGATGGAGTTTTAAATTAAGCTCAGTTGGTTTTTTTCCTATTCTTTGTTTATTTCTTTTTACATTTCCATCCCCTTATAGATCTTTGCATTTCACTCTTAAGGCTACTTAGTGTCCTTGGTATAAAAGAAACGAGAATCTTGTATCATATTCATAGGTTTTTAACAAAGTTGCTCTTGAAGAAAAAAATCTATGTATGTTGAACATCTTGTTCCAACCCCCCTGCCATGGCCAGGGACACCTCCCAGTAGACCTTGAGCACTTCCAGGGATGGGACTTCCACCACCTCTCTGGGCAACCTGTTCCGGTGTCTCACCACCCTCAGTTCTGCATGAACAAATATTTCACTCTCCTCGAGCGTATTGACTCTGCTTTGGTCAAGATTTTCAAAGTTGCTTCTGGTAGTCTGAGCCTAGATGGTGTCAGTTCTAGACTCATGGACCCGATTGTAAGTCAGGGTCCAACGCTGTTACAAGCAATGAAGATCTAGTCAATACAACCAGTGCACTATGGAGAGCTGTTCACTGCATGCTGCAGCAGACACTTGTCTCTGGTCAGCTGAACAAACCTCAGCTGGATCTTTTGACCAGATCTCCATTGATTATAAGAGTTTAGATACTAGGATAAGGTAGACACTTGTAAGTTTTAGATTCCTGCTTAGCTCTCTGAATTTGCAACTGAATCCCATCTTGATTTCCCTTTGTCACTTCTATCTCTTCAGCTGTGGATAAAATTGCAGGTTAGTTGAGAAATGGAAACTTAACCCAAAGTACTGCAAGACCCATAGTTGGTCCCTGTTCTTCTGTTTATTTTCTTTTACAGAGACATGCTGGGGTTTTTAAAGCCATTTGCTCTTACTCAGCATCTTCCTCTCATTCCTGGAGCCCTGAGACTACATCTGCAGGCACATGCCTCAGCCAGATCTCTACCCTTGGGACCAGGATCACCAGTCTCAGGTCCTTGTCCCTGCAGAAGTGGGAATGCCTGGTCCAGAGGGAGTAGCCTCCTGCAGTGGCTGGCAGGACCCCAGAGCTGCTAGAGCACCTTGGAGGGTGTGAGGCCAATAGATTTAGCCTTCTTTGCATGACCTTCACTGATTTAATGAGGCCTTTTTAAAGCCAAAAGTCCAGCTCATCTGGGAGATCACTAAATGGTATGTATGGCACTACGTTTGGCCACCTACAGCTTTCCAGTCCATACGCCCAAATAACCTCTCTTCATCTGGGTTGACTGTAAGCAACCATCAACATTCAGCCCAAACCTCAGACTTACACTTTCTGGATATGGAGCAAGTTGCTTGAACTACTATGCCCCTAGGTACCTACAGAGCTATTAAGAAATAAAATTTTTAGTATACAAAGGGGAGTATTTCTTCCAAAATGTATTGCTTTAATCATCGTTTGATTTGATAGAATAAATAACATTGGTATAAACAAGAAGAGTGTGCCAGGGGTAAAGAATGCTGGAGACATAAATTTTCCGTGAACACAACTCATCAAAAATAGAGCAATATTGGAAAAGGTTTCCTACCCAAACTAGGGAAACAGCAGTATGCAGGCAGTGTTCAGTAGAGTGCCTGACAGAAATACATTACTATTTCCATGGCCATGTTTCTACTAAAGATTAAATGTAACGGTTTCAAAACGTCATTAAATGCTAAGTTATTTTTTTACTTTTAATGAGCCTGTTGTAGCCTCAGAGCTGGGAGAGTGCATTCTTGCTAGACTCCCTCATTACATTTTCAGTAATAACTGATATTCCCAGTGCAATTTCCCCTCTGAAAACTCCTCCCAAGTCACTTGGTTCATGATGGTATTGTAAAAAGAAGGCATTAGAATGCGTAAATCAGTGTCTAATCATGCTAAACCTAACGCTAGCACAATTGGGCTGGCAGCCACAACAGAAATGTCTGGATTTGAACTAAATATTTTAGGGGACTTTATTTGGCATGTATAGCATGATAGAGACATCCAGATTAAGCATCCAAAAAGCTGGGGAGGAACCATGTTTATGTTTGATAGCCTGACTCAGACATGGCCTTTTTTTTGTGTATAAAACCAAGGAAATCTGTTAAAGAATTGTTGCTCTAGAATTGCTGATTTTGTACCTGACTCTTTGCCTGAGGTCTGCGTATTTCCAAAGCATGGCAAGTCACCAGGAACTCCAGATTTCATTGGAGAAACTAGTTGGTAGCCTTTGCTAGCAATAGTGAGGCTACTCAGGAGTCAAGCTCTATATTTAAGCATTTAGACTTTGAAGTAGTTTTAGCTACTGAGGCTGTGCTTCTTACTATGATTAATAAGCTGTGTTCGCACGTTAGACCACTAAAAAACTAAGAATCTCTCTGTTTGGAAAAAGCCAGGGTCTGCCAGACATAGAAGCAATACCTTGAATATAACAAAAGGGAAGCCAAATTGTGTTTTTAATATTACGAGTTCGGAACGTGATGATGAAAAAGCTTTGTGCTAGAGAGCAGGGAGGAAACACAGGAAAATCAGAAGAATTCTTGGGTAAAACCAGAAAGCCTTTATTAGCTCTCGGGAAATTCCTGCTTTGGTTTAATGGCTGAACACTCTTAGGGGAATACGTGTATTGATCCTTTTTCTAGTCTCTGCAATGTCCTCTACTGTAATTAGTTCCCTTTATGTCTAACAGAGTCTGAAAGGCAGATCCAAAATGGAGCTCAGGGTCTTGCATCTGAGCCATGCTATACATGCTGTTGGAAAACAAAACAAACCCAAAACATGAGCAGATTTAACTTAAATGAACAGCTCTCTTGTGATTAGTTTTTAAAGCCTTTGTCATTGCATAAATCATCGTTTTGCTTAATATAATGTAATTCGTTACACATAAGTGAAAACCTCTGAACAGTGTTGTCTTTAGCAGAGAACAGACACTGATAACGAGGCAGAAAATTATGTGAGAGCCCAAAACATTGATTCATTGCTTAAGCTGCCTTTTAAACTTGCTTGTGAGGGTAGTGGGTCGCCTGTAGCCAAATGCCTCACATGCCCCATCAGAATTAAGGAGGGCACCTCCCTTGCTCTGAGCTTTCTTAGGTCTTCTTAATACCACAAAAAATTAGAATCTGGTTCTTAAGAAAGCCCCAAATGCCTGACATGATTCCCAGTTGTACTTATGTGATGATTTGGCAAATCTGTCCATGTATAACCTAGGGATTCAGCTGATACTACAAATCAATTCCAAAAAAGTATAATGAACTTTCTTAATGGGTACAAATTCACCATTCTTTGACAACATTTGGGTTAAAAATCCATTGTAAAGCTTTAATGACTGAAGAAAAACAGATCAGGCACGCTGAAGCCTACAAAAATTTTTCTTGAAAAGCCTTTTTGCAGGGTGTGGTGGCTTGGGAGCGGCAAATTCCCAGACACAGCAAAATGAAGCCATGTGTGAGTTAGGTGAAATATAAACCTGGAAAGACACCGAGTCAGCTCTGAGGTGGAGAAAGAATTAGGTGGGTATGCTTTCACAAGGAAATCTGAAGCTTGGATTTATGTTTAGGGTGAAGTAAAGTTAGACTAAATAGCTGACCTCAGAAGTTTTGCAATTTTGAAGAGAAGTCCTGAGCCTCGGGAGAAAGACCCTGGGAGCCAGAGACCCCAAAGACCACTCCAGTGCAATGGGAGCAAGACCACTAGGAAATTGTGGGTAGGGGCATGTGTGCGTAGTGCCTGTGTGTTTAAGAAGCAGCAAAACCCAGCTCAGCCTGCAAGAAGTTTGTGCATCTGCCACTGAAAAAATTGGCCAGGAAGGTCTGAATAGCCAAGCATGGTATCCTGGCTGATTCCTTTAGCATCCAGGGAACACTGAAAGGAGAAGCTGTCAGTTTTGTGCTAGCCTCTAAAGCTGCGAGGTGTGGCTGGGGTCTGAGAGAGACCGTGTTCCCTCGAGTATCCTGCGGGATGGGTTGAGCTGGGGGTGAAGCCAGCCAGCAGTACCAAATCCCGGGCTGGAGGATGGCGTCCATCCTGCCACCGCTGCGATGTGGAGCAGAAAGCGCGGGGACCTGGCAGAGGGGAAACCCAAAAGGGGAAGGCCCACAAACATAACAATGAATGCTGAAGATATAGCCGTGGTCTGAGCAGTACCAGCTGCGTCCTGTAGCCACACGTGAATGTGATATCTAGGGTGGCCTCAGCCCTTGCCCTCACATCCATGGGCAAGAAGCTCAGATGCACAGCTGAGAGGGCAGCCACCTGCAGCAGCAGGTAAATGTAGAAGTAACCATACGGCAACTGTCTCTATGCAAGTCACATTTTCCACACTGCTGGAGGTTTTAGATTCACGACTCCCACTGACTCTAAAAGAGAAATAAATGGGCCTTGTTTTGTTTTCTGCAAACACTGCATTTTCCACAGTCATTTCACGAGACAGGCCGGTGGCCTCCTTCAGGCATATATCTCTTACAGAGACAGGTGATTTTCCAGAAACGGGGCTGTGAGATGTGAATGGATGTAGAGTGGACCCTGGCCTTTTGCAACAACCTCCGTAACCACCGTCCTTTGTAACCACCGAGGACTAGTCGGTGCCCCCTTATTAGGCCCTCAGGTAGTTTTAATGAGGGTAATTAGATCCTATAATTTGTAAGAGTTGCTGAACTGGGCGAGTCTACATCAACAAGAAACACCAGGTTCTGGGGTGTTTGCACTGAGTAGCCTCCTAGGAAAAAATTATTTGAGGTAATTTGCAGGGTAGGCTATTGTTCTTAGAGGAGGTCATGAGGAAATGAATATTTCTGGTTTGGAGAAATGAGCAATAATATCCATTTCAGTAGAATTCTGAAAGAGCAGGCATGTGAACAGACTAACACTTTAAGACTGCTGTGATAATTTAGGACAAGGTTTTCTTTAGGTGATTTATTATTCTAATATCTTGCTAGTCACCATCCTGCTGTTGAGGATGCTAGAAAATATCCAACAAAAAAAATCTTATCCTAGAAGTTATATCCCCATGTATAGTCCCATTCACTTCTGTGGGGGTCTGCCTGGGTGCCAGGATCCGCTTGCAGCTCGAATGACAGCAATAGTTTATATATGGTATATACATATTAAGTTAAGTTGATCGAATATTTCACACCCTGCAGTTTAGCTGGCAAATTAGACCTCTTTTTCTGCTCACCTGAGATTGTGATTTCTCGGGTTGTGTCGTAGTCAGATGATCGTGTATGCTTTCTGCACGCAGCTCAGCAGACATGATTGGAGTTGTGTTGATCAGTTGTGTAGGGCAAGGTGAGAGACTACCGCTATATAATTGTTGCTCCCCGAGGCTCACATCCGGATCCCAGCAGTTCTTTTCCCAGTTTATTGAGCTGTAGTTAAAACAAAAGGGGACACTAATCTTGCAGCGAGCACTCATGGGAAAAACTTTGACTGTTTCAAAAGCACGGATGGCAGTGAATGTGTTGGAATAAGCTGGCATTGAAAATGAACGCAAAGGTGACGTCAGCATGACAGAGGGAACTCACGACAATCGCCGCTTGTGTGTTCACACTAATTCTTCCTATTGCAGCCACACAGCTTCTGTCAAGAACCTTTTAGCTGACAAGGATTTTTATTTAGTGCTTGAGGAGAAGAGCTGCCCTGCTCTGAAATACCTTTCCCATTTAACACATTTTTATTTCAGAGGATAACTTCTCCTTCCTTGGCTGAACGGTAGACCTTTGTTCTAAGGAAAAAGTGGAGCTGTAAATGAGCAGAGAGCGTTTGCGACTGTGCTGATCCTTGAGAAAACACGGATAACATACACTTGATAATGCTACAACTTTTTTTTTTTTATTAGACTGACATATGTGAGGATTCTCAGGAGAACAACAAGGGGAGTTTAATTTTTTTTTTTTCCTTCAGGAATTCAGAAACGAAACCGAATGGGCAGAGCACGTAGTAACACATCCTGGTGAGCAAAATGCCTTAGAGTGTTGACAGATTGTCAGTACTAAGTTTTGCAACATTTGACTGAATTCTGCGGTGAGTTTATTAAAGTCATTTAGTGCGGTGCGAGCAAGTGCAATATGTGTTCCACCCATTTTGATTAGAACAAGGCAGAGTGCTGGAAAGATGCCAGGAAAAAGAAAAATAATTGAGTAATCCCTTCATATCTTTTTAGAAAGTTTCTACAAACACATGCCTACTTCATGAATGATGGGACATGCTGAGAACAAAAAAGAAATTAGTAATCGATCAGGCAGCATAAAACCCCCTCCTCATTTGCATTTAGGAGTTCACAGTATGTGTATGTGGGAATAGCGGCTGACAAATAGTTCCCTGGGGGACTAGATACAGCATTGTTGTATTAGGTCAGCTGAGCAGGGAGAGGGTTGTATGTCCATGTAAGGGTCTAGCAGGGCAAGCAATGGCAACCGTCGCCTCTGCCAAAGCAACTCGGCTAACTTTAGCAAAGATTGCGACTTCACGCACGGCATGAAAAACCCCCCTCCAGCTGCACTAGTAAATAACAAAATGGAAAAATGAAAGCCTGGTAACAGCAACCTGATTCTGTTTCATCTAACGGGGTGATTTACTGGTGAGAGGTTAGGGGCTCTGTCGGGAGTTCAGCTAACGGACCCGATGCATGAGCATCCGCTCAGATCACCATGGCTAAAGTGGGCCTGTTGCAAAGAATGAGACGTTAAGAGACAATGTTCAGATGCAGCTGTATGACAAGTGCCTTCTTAGAGCTAAATCACATACTGTTAGCACTGACCTACAATCTTTTGCCTTGTCAGCTACTGGCAGAGTATCTTGATCTCCTTCTACCTATCTCTGACAAACACCCTAGCTTCCCACCCTTATTTTCCTTTGGCAACCCGTATAAACTTTGATATGTCAGTAGAATATTTTGCATTGAGTGCTTATGAGAGATGAAAGTGGGTTTGTAGCTGAGCAAGGAGTGCCCCACTTGGCTCTAAAGATCTCTCAGCATTGATGTTCTTGCCATTCTGACAAGGACAAATATCATCCAGTGAGGATTTTGACATATATCACACTCTGTGTACTTCTGGATGTTATCCATTTAACATGTACAAAAATGTATTGAAAGGATGTTTTTATTAAGTGTAGAAAATATGGTCCTGCCGCAATATTACTCTAGGCTGCAATACAATCAGGGTTTGGATTTGTTTTTATTATTGTTTTACAGCACCACTGGTTGGAGGGAAGATTTTATGAAAGTGTCAGCATCCGAAATGGTCAAGGGCACCAGGTTCAGGGTATAATAACACCCATATAGTCAAGCAGGATATTTCAGAGGGAGGATAGCTGGCTTGTGCAACCTATTGACAAAGCTGCTAAGCCTGTCTTGATGGCCCAGGAAAAACTGCCTTTGGTGGGGAAATGTGAACGTAGCAAATACTGAGCACTGGGGGCCCACGTAGCACTTGTTCAGAATAGAGGTGGACCCAAGCTAAAAAGCCCTGATGAGAAGCAGACCTAATTTGCTTGGATATACCACTGTATTCATGCGGTTATACTGTTTTACTTAAACTGGTACCACTGCATCAAGGATTGTTGTGACAATAATTTACCAGCAAGCGCATAGAGCCATCCTGGGTTCATTTAAGTAGTTTACACCTGCCAGACTGGCTTTTTAATAACACTTCAAGGCTTAGCCTGCTGCTTATTTCTGCATACGCTGCACCGGTAAGATGCTAAGCCTATTCACGGCACGTTGGTCTATCTGGGATAGGTCTTCTGTAGGTCCCCTCATCTTTCCTTAACACTTCCCTGTAACAACAGTAGCGTAGCGGTGTGTATGTTTTACAGAAAGTATTTCAAACAAGCTTACTGCACGTGAGAGGTTGACTTGCCCATATGTCAAACTATGTCAGACTGTGAGGTTTATCTGTTATCCTTCCTTTGACACCACTTTTCTGCCTGACCTTAGGCAAATCGCCAGATCCTCCGTTGATGAGTTTCCCCCCACACACACACTTTTAGACTCCCGAGATTCAATGAAGAGCTCTTTAGAAGTGAAAGCACTTACTATTATTAACTTGCGTGTATACACCAATTAGAAATGTGTGTGAAGAGTTAGTTATGGCTAGATTCCATAATCTTTATTCATACTAATTAGCCTCTAAATTTGAATGGTCCATTGATTATAGTACTCCAAAAGGCTGATAGGACATGCTCATTTATGTTGGAAATAGGCATTTTAAGAAAGCTAAGTGTTATTATGCAAGACAATGAAGTTCTCATCCCAAGTCACTTATTACAAGCCTAGAAATGTTTATGCGGTAACGTGTAAATGCAAGAAAGGTGTTACTCGGTTAAAAATACCATACACCTCTAAAACATAGGCACAATGTAGGTTTTATGTCCCCTTTGCACCTGAGGTTTGGAGGTCATGTGGTACATTTTATTCTGTACAGTGAGTTTCCTTGCCTTTTCCCTTCTCACCCATAATATTCTATGTATTTTTCTAAACATAGGTTGTTGGACTCCAGACATAACACTGTAAAAATCTGTCAGCTCAGTTCAAGTCAGATAACGCTCTCGGCTACTTTTATTTTCCAGTATGTCACAAATGACCACTCATTTCTTGACAGAGGTGTCTGGGTCGGAATACGCCCAGCTTCCTGCTGGTAGCAATTAAAATTATCCACCACCCATGGGTAGATTTGAATTAGAGTATCAGCAGAAAAATGACTCTTGTAGCCAACTAGGTCATGCATCAATAGCAAGGTATAAGCAAAGGTGGCACTGGAAGGTGAACTGCGTGTTACAAAAAAGTGAAAGAAAGAGAGGAGAAAAATTCTAACCTCAATATTGTATGAATAGTGGAGAAATATTACCACTGACATGAGAACAGGCTCGTGCAATGCTGGGGGAAAAGGGACACAAATGTCAAGGATGGCTGTAACATGTGGGAAAAGAGATGGAAGAGCCAGGTAAAGCATTGGGGATGCCAGCAGGGTAATTCCAAAATCTGAGAACGGCAAGGACCGCTGGATCCTCAAGGGAATGGTGAAGATATCATTTCCAGCTGACGCAGATTTCAAACCAGGACATACCTAGAGGCCCTATTCTGCCCTTAGTTGATTTCAGTAAGTTTCATGAGTGAACATAATGGCAAATGGCCATAAATGGCCATAAAAATACCTTTTGTTAGTCTGTTACGAATCAGTGTTTAGAAATGACAGAAACAGAAGATGAGTGATTCCTGTTGGTCCAGCTCTTGAGGTTTCCAAAGTGATTTATGGTCCTTTAACTGATCATGCAGCACTTTCTGCGTGCCTCCAGAGGTCTGGGTTAAGAGGCTCCACCTCTTGCTAAACTATGCTCAAGCTGAATCTACAGTAAGTAATTTTACTTGCCTATTGCTGGCATTGCACATGGCATTGCATTATTACACACTTGCAAATGGGTGGAGGAATTTTCCTGCACAACTATGTAGAGGAAAGGCAGTAGTCCATAAAGAAGCATTGGTATTACAGCAGGGGCTCATCCTATGGAAAAGCGTGACTGTGCTCTTTCCGATGAAAGTTGTCCCTATGTCTACATATCTTTTGCATTGCTGTTCTGCTTACTCCAAATCATGGTTCAAGTTAAGTCCAAGCCTCTCCACAGCAGGGCTTATTTTTCTTTATCTATCTAGATAGTTCAGGGTCAGATTAAGAAGCAAAATATTTGTTCAAATTATTTTTATCAAAGTAATTCTACTGGAAACTACAGAACTTTCAAAGCTGCCTAAAGCAAAAATAAAAAAAGGAGAAGAAAATGTTATTAAAAGATGGCATGAGCTTTTAATCATGCACGATATTTTATTGTCTTGTATATTCTTCCCCAGTGAAATTTATACCTCTAAATAAATGTGTATGTTCTACAGAGAACATACCAAAACAATTCTCTTTCAAGACTGATGGTGCTTCTAATTTTAGGGAGGCCAAAAAAATGAAAAAAACTGATCCAGGTAATACCTGGGCCAGACTTAAGATATTTGATATGTATCTATCTAGCTATACTTAAATGCATATTTGAAGACACCAAACATATCACTATGTGTCCTATTCCTTTATGCACAGTTATTATGCCCACTGGTGTATGCATTCTGGGCACTGTAATGCAAATGTCCGTGTTCCTTCGACAGTCAGCGGGGAAGAGAGAGATGGCACCAGAGTTCCTCTCTTCAGGGTATGATGTTTATCCTTTGATTTACCTTCTTTTTCTATTTACTATAGGGTGAAGCCTGGACAGTGTGCTTTGGCTGGGTAGCTGGGATTTATATGGCTGAAATTAAGTTCAGTAAATCCCAGTTTTGATGCCTCATAGTACTGATGCAGTTTTGTGCAAGATGGGTGGAAACACAGCGAATGAAGAAAAATATAGTTCTTTATGAATGTTTGTAGTTTTGAAATGAGAATTTTTTTTTGTTACGTGTCTTCCTGCTTGCTAACGTACTCTGCCACAGAGCTTCTGCAGTGCTTCAAGTTCAACATCATGATTTTTGGGCTACTTTCATATTTGGAGAACTCATCTGTAATGGCAGAACAGCATGGAAGCTAGGGGAGTAAAAAGAACTATGCATGTATCTCTAAATATTTGGTTGGTTACAATCTTAGCTGGTCTTATATTTCATCATCCAGTTTTCCTACCTGGACTTTCACATGGCTGATAGAGAAATTAATTACATAATGATTTCATAAGGATCTGCTGTGAAAAATTATAGATGCGAGATTACTGTTATGGTTATTTATTAGTGCCACTTTGAGTTGTAAGCATAAAAAATGTTTAGTCTCTCTATAATCTATCTTTCAAATTGTGCTCAAGAACACAGTGATCAAAAAGGTGTGCACAGCATGGCAATTACGGTTGTGATTTTCCAAGAAAAACTGCAAGGCAGTTCAGATGATCAGTATGACTGAATTAAACTTGGGAAATAAATTTGGGAAAAAGCCCCTAGGAGAGAACATGACAATCCTATGGCTTGCCTCCACTGAACTCCCTTGCATAATTGTGCCAGACAACCACAGGTAATGTGGAAAAGACTGAAGGTGTAACTAAACACAGCATTAAAACCGGCTGCTCGTGGCTTGGATGGGTGTATTCTTCACCAGCTAAAAAAACTGTCTGGAAGACCAGGCCCAAAGAGTGGTGGTGAATGGAGTTAAATCCAGCTGGTGGCTGGTCACAAGTGGTGTTCCTCAGGGCTCAGTATTGGAGCCAGTTCTGTTTAATATCTTTATCAACGATCTGGATGAGGGGATTGAGTGCACCCTCAGTAAGTTTGCAGACAACGCCAAGTCAGATGGGAGTTTTGATCTGCTTGAGGGTAGGACGGCTCTACAGAAGGATCTGGACAGGCTGGATTGATGGGCTGAGGCCAATGGTATGAGATTCAACAAGGCCAAGAGCCGGGTCCTGCACTGGGGTCACAACAACCCCATGCAGTGCTACAGGCTTGGGGAAGAGTGGCTGGAGAGCTGCCCAGCAGAAAAGGACCTGGGGGTGTTAGCTGCCAGCTGGCTGAATATGAGCCAGCAGTGTGTCCAGGTGGCCAAGAAGGCCAACATCGTCCTGGCCTGTATCAGGAATAGTACAGTGAGCAGGACTTGGGAAGTGATCATCCCCCTGTCCTCCGCACTGGTGAGACCCCACCTTGAATACTGTGTTCAGTTTTGGGCCCCTCACTCCAAGAAAGACATCGAGGTGCTGGAGCGGGTGCAGAGAAGGGCAACAAAGCTGGTGAGGGAACTGGAAAACAAGTCTTATGAGGAGCGGCTGAAGGAACTGGGGTTGTTTAGTCTGGAGCAAAGGAGGCTGAGGGGAGACCTTATCACTCTCTACAGCTACCTGAAAGGAGGTTGTGGAGAGGTGGGGGTCGGTCACTTTTCCCAAGTAACAAGTGATAGGATGAAAGGAAATGGCCTCAAGTTATGCCAGGGGAAGTTTAGATTGGATATTAGGAAAGGTTTCTTCACCAAACGGGTTGTCAAACAATGGAACAGGCTGCCCAGGGAAAGTGGTGGAGTTACCATCCCTGGAGGTATTTAAAAGACATGCAGATGTGACACTTAAGGACATAGTTTATTGATGGACTTGGCAGTGTTAGGTTTATGGTTGGACTCAATGATCTTAATGGTCTTTTCCAACTTAAACGATTCTATGATTCTAAACTCTGGAAAGGTTTGTTTATCCAGTCCATTGGGTATGCGCCAAATCACAGATAGTTTAGTGACAGGAGAACTAATGAGGTCTGGTTTGCTGTGGCTTTGTACCTCACAGAGGCCTTCTCCAGTGTGCACAAGACCCAAATGAGGACTGAGCTCATGCAGCAGCCGGAGAACAGAATGGGTCTCTCTCCCCTGCCCAGCTCACCATAACCACAACACATGGAGGTATCTCACAGGTTCAAGAATCAGGAAGATGTGTGGTATCTATATAGAATGTGGAAGCCTTATTTTATTAGAAAACCTGGCTACAAAGGTCTAAGCATCAGTTATACCCCATTGTTTGAATTCAATGTGCTAAGTAATCTTTAGTAATGCTAAAATAGGAAGGATATCGAAGCTAAAGGCGACACAAAGCTGGGCCTACTTTGAGCCTCTCCACTAGCCTCTAGAGGTAGCAGCAGTTAAGGTTTTAAGGCTCCAGTGGCACAACATGACCCTAATGCTGGTATCCTTTACCCAGACTGGCATCAGAAGAACAAACTATCATCTCATGTAACCTTTTGGCTTCATACTTCTGCTCTCCAACATAGTGACAAGGAAGAGAGATGCTGAGAATTTAGCATTTTTGTCTGGACGTGGAGGAGATAATTGACTTTTTGTATCAGGATTGGAAATAAAATTTTGTCCAGGTTGTGTGACAGTTCAGGAAGTGCCTAGCTATAAGTGCACATTGAAACAAGTCCTGTTGTGTGTTCATGGATGAATGTGTAATATTAACAATATGACCCAAGTACACTCTTGAAGCATTAACCCCCCAAAATAATAAGCCCTATGAAGAAGCTATAGATTAGAAGGCAAAATAATTTCATCCAATACAGAAAATGAAGTGCAACAAAGCTAACCTGCTAACACAGATTTATAGTATAATTGTACCCTGCTGTTTGCTGAGCAAAATAAAAATTGCAAATGAGGTCCAAAATTCATTTGCCCAAATCCATTAGCACACAATATCACTAAACAATTTACAAGGAGGAAGAAGATTTCTGCTAATTTTGGTATCTTGAGATATATGTTCCTTGTCAGGAAAAGCAGCCAATGCTATGATCTGCAGAGAAGTAATGGGCATGCTACTATTCCTATAAACGGAGCACTGCAGACAGCAGATCTCATCTTGTTCTGCCTGTGGGAGGTAGTGTTGTGAGTTAACAGGAGACAGGTTATGAGCCAAACTCTGTAATCAGCTACATTAGCTCAACCCCACTGACTTCAATGAGGCTTAACAGGTGTAAATGAGGACAGACTTGCCCCTACCCGAGAGCGCATAATGTCTGATAAAAGAAGAATGAAAAGTCCTTGCAACTTTCTTATGTTTTTCTCTTAGTAATTTTTTTAAAGAATATATGTACAGGACTGGCTGTTATTACAGGCAGGAGAGAGGCTACTATTGTGAGATAATATCGTCACAATACATACTAAACAAGGAATGATCTTTTTGTAAAGGATGTGATTTGGGATTAACAGACAAGGTCACTATTTAAGGCTTGAATGCTTGGAATCTGGGGCAAGGAAAACTGGAGAAAATACTGAGTTTGGCCATTCAGTTTATCAGAAAAATAAAAAATAAAAAAAAAAAAAAAAACAAAAACCAGAAAAAGATTCCACATCAAAAAAATGCATGAATTAAATATAACGTAGGGATTTTCTCCCTGAGGTCTCCATGGTGGAGTCTTTTTTCCCCACAGGAGATGATGTTTCTTGCTTTTTCCAAGGAAACAACTTCTGTGCTTTGCAAAGATGAAACTTCTGCCTCCAAGTGCAAAGTGGAAGCCGAATGTCAAAGGGTAAATTCCATGAGAGATGACAAGTGCTGATGGGCTTGAATTTGCACAATCAGCGGCATTCAGTCTCTCCAGGGGAGGTAACTTGGGGAGTTGAGGGAAGGAGGGAGAGAAAATGAGTTCAGGCTGTCATCTCAGGAGGAAAGCTTGGTAAAAATATGTGCAGAATTTGGAGTTTGCCAACGAAATTAGCTGAAGTGCCTTAAAATATTTATTTGGTGGGTTTGTTTCATGTTAATAAAGAATGGAGCAGTCTTTTCAAGTCCTTGTTTTGCCAAAAGAGGAGCTGGGTGTGGTGAGTTATAACACAGGGAGAGCGTATTGTTTACCCATTTTTTTTCTTTGTTTTGGAAAAACAGTCCTTAAGGAATGTCAGAAAAAATTGGCAAAGCAGGAAAAAGAGCAGGATGTGATTTTTCATAGGGTTAAGCACCTACTTGAAAACACAGAAGCACACAGCTGGGTATCATATCTCCCGTGCTATATGAATCGTATGAATTACATGAGAAGAGAATCTGCCAAGAGCTTGTCTTGTGTGAATTTGAGGTTCGAGAACTATCCCTGAATAACTTTTGAACTACAGGGGTGTCTACACATAGAAATACCTTCAAGAACAGATCAGTAGTGAATTCCAAGCATGGTTGTGTAGTGTGTGTTATAGCACACTGAAATAAGGAAACTTTCAGCTTCCTGAGGAGAGCAGGTGGGGGGTCTCCTTTATAAACTCATCCTGGTCCCCTCAAAAGTAATCTAACATACCAGATATCCATATGTATAGGGATACACATACTTATGCGTACACATACACACACAGAAAAAGGGTATCCACAACAAAAGATGAAGACGAAGATAAATAATTCTATTGGAACAACTAGTTACTTAGGTTGCTCTTTCCTCTGTTTTTATGAAGTTTGGAGGCACAATACATGAAGCTATCTTTCCATGAGTTAAATATGAATATAATTTCCCTGCCATGCTATTTTTTCCCCCAGAAAAGTCCCTTCAGACGAGGGGAAGGAGATGTTATATAGATAACAGGTATAGGATAAAGACAGATACTGTGTATGTCAGTTGTATGGATACCCAACCAAAGTCCAGGGGGAGAAAAGACCAGTATTAATAAAAGAAGAAAGGACTATGAACATGTTATAAAAGAAATGCAGCCACACGCAGTGGTACAATATTCTGCAGAAACCTGGCTTTTGCAGGGACAGGAAGTATCTTTTGACAGATTTTCAGAGTGTTTTTCCTACTTCCAGAGGTTTTTAATGCAGCAGCTAACAATCTGGATACAGTCATGCAAAACACTAGCTCAGGCAAGGCTCAGAAACCTTTCACATGGCAGATCTATCTGAGGTCAATGCTATGAGCCTTCCCATAGCTCATTACGCTGTAATGGCAACTAGAAGCCTCTGTTTCCCCTGGGATTTTGCAGTGAGGCAGCTGGTGTACTTTCATTACCTTTTTGTCTATATACACTTTTAAAAATGTACGCCGTGAAAACGTAACCTTATTTTTAAGTTGCTTCAGAGACCTGATGTCTTCAATGCTTCAAGGCCAGCCTGTATCTGATGTTTCCCAAACCTACAAGCGGGACTTCTTTCAGCTGGTACCATCCTGTTGTCGCCATCCCACTGGGACAATACTATGGGTTCAGACTCTGACGTAAATGACAACTGTCAAGAAAGCACTGCCAATAGACAAAGCCAGGAATCATAACCCTTGTGTAATATTCTTCATTTCCTGACCTATTCCGTGAGTGAGAAATGGACCAAAATGGAAAGATGACAATTCTTCATCCATCAAAAACATTAGGTACAAGGAATCAAGAGTAGACTCTCATTTTTGTTATTTCCAGGGGGCGTGAGGCGGGGAGGAACAGAAATATTCTGTAGTGTGGAAATTCCTACCTGTCATACAACAATTTGGGGGTTTATTAGTTTTATTAGTTTGACTCAAAATAGAAGGAGTTGAGTTGTAGTGCTAAAAACATCAGCCTGACATCATCTTGACAGAGAAACTTCTACCAGGGATGTTGCCTGGTGCCTCTTTGAAACTTGTTCTTTTATGATTGAGCATTAGCAGGAGAATGCAGACAATAATATGGATAGGAAACACTGGAAAAGGGATTATCTTCAGTACAGAGTGATTTTAAATTATTGGTTTTTAAAAATAGTAGGTTACAACAAAAGTTTTTTACCTTCTGAATGTAGAAGAAAACATGCATCAGTTGTAAAAAGATCAAGCGTAAAACATAACTTCTGGACAATATACTGTGTTGATATATATGTGCGGAGGGGGACCTTGGATTTTGCAGAGTATCTTTGTAAGGTATCAAGAGAACTATTTAATGAAATAAATCCAGGTATTACTAAAGAGAAATAAAGAAGGAAAACATACTGGTGTTCGTTTTATTGTAATTACAAGAGAAGCAGCTGAAGAAAATTAGAGAAGATAATTAAAACGAGGAATATATCCATAAAGGATCTTACACTGGCCCCAGTCATGAAGATGTCTGACTACCTGTGTGGTGTCCTAGAAGGATTAAAAAAAATGGAAGTCTATTTTATGGTGTAATTTTTCATAGAATATATGCGTGAGTGTGGCAGTCTGACAGCTCTGCCAGGTACATTTCTCCATTTAGTCACGGAGGATACAGAGCACAGGCCTGTCATGATTAACATTTATAAATGTCCAGACAGTTGGAAGGGCAGGTAAAAGCAGTGAGTCTGGCCAGCTACAAGACAGGGTGAGCAAGCAAGAGCAGAACACTTAATGTGGCATAGTAAACTGGTAAAATCAGCCTCAGTACTGAAGGATTAATACTTCTATAACGCAGGACAAGGGTGACTAGAAATGTTTTTTTACGATGATATCAACATAATAAAAAAATGCATATTTCGTGCATTCTGGAAGAGATCAATTTTATTACAGCCAGTCTTATTCTTGAGACGTGCAGGTGCAGAACCACCCTGAGAAGTCCAAAAAACTAGCATATGTGCCAGAAATGGGGATTCAAACTCAGTTAAATCATTGAAATCATAGCTAGAAAGCCACTAAAGAAATATGGCCTCAATCTTTCTTGCTGGAATATACCAACCATCATATATCAAAACCTGGAAAATGACATTTTTATATTAATGGGGAGAAATACTTCTCTCTTAAATCAATGACTAAGCTCACATTATTTATGAGTCCCACCCATAAGCAAATGCAGAATGGAGTTTTTTTTGTTGGATTCTTTCTGTATAAAAAGCAACACAGTTATGCTTGTATAGGCTTACACTGTAATTCACCATTGTTGGCCAGAATAAACTTTACCATTAGGAGTGAGGATGTCTATGATAATGCAAATGTCACGAAGTCACACAGGTATTCAGTACAACAGTGCAGGGAGTTGCATGCTTTTTTTTTTTTTTTTTTTTTTTTTTCCCCTGCATTTCCTCGAGAGACTCTCTTGGTTTTCTGGCATGGATGTTCATGTGTGAAGACTTCAGCACAGCTCTCGAGTCAGATGAAGTCATCTGTAATATAAAGCAAGTCCAAAAAGCTGCTGGTGTTTCCCTGTGGAGTGGTGAACAAAACATTACAAGAGTTATTTGTAAGGAAGGGTAACACTGCTAATAGAGCTTCAGAGGCAGGATGGGTGAGAGCAGTGTAAGCACTGAATTGTGATGAAGGATTAAAGCCCCCCAATCCGTCAATACAATAATTCAGAAGAATTCTTAGGAAGTTCTTGTTGACAAAAATAAATAAAACACCCATCTACCTAAATAATGAACTTTTGTGGCATGTCTTAGTTTGACTTGCCAGCACCTCTTCTTTCAGCTTTAAAGTAATGGATGGTTTGATGCTACACAGAGAGCAACTTAGGGGCAGGGAAAATAGTTAATCAGTGAGCAGGAACCGTAGAAGATCCTTTAATCATCTAGTGGTCAATGGGGCCCATAGGTCTATTTGTTGAAACTGCCAGGAGAAACCTGGGATGGTATCAACTTTCCACTCTATCAGGGAGGGGGAGTGCACTGCAAAAAATGAAAGAGTTTCTTCATCTATTCCCCTCCCTCTCCCCTGAGGAGAAGGCCAAAAGCTAGTCATTTTAAATGAGGAGGTTATTGGGAATTCAGAATTTCCACGTGACACGTGCTGTGTTGATCCTTGCTGGATGCGAAGGTTCTGAACAAAGACTCATGTGTCTGCAGCAATATAGCGAGGAGGGGCCTGAAAAATATTCAGCTTTTTCAAAGCATTTGCTTCTGCGCAGAAGGCTGTCATTTCACCATGTACCTTTACTAATAGCAGAATGCAATATTGCTGAAAAAAGCCACATCTGCTCCCTGTTGTCCCAAAACTGTTCATGAAGAGACATTTTCCAGAATCAGCAACTTTATCTGAGACCAGTGAGTTTTCTGCTGATAAAAAGTCTGCAAGATTATTTTTGTGTGTGTGTGTGTGTGTTAGGTAAACTAGAGTCCCTCAGACATTCTTAAGAAACAGAGAGGAAGTCTGAGGAACTGAAAAAATTAGGCTCTGAAGCTGGAATTCGAACCAGCAGGGCGGAACATCTGAATTTAATGAGGCTCTGCTTGACATCAGCAGGAGCATTGGAAGGCCTAAGTATACAGGATTAGGCCTCAAATTAATGATGCAATGAAAAGGAAAAATGCATAATTTTAGGGAAGATCATTTTGATGATTGATTTTATAATTATTCGTGGTACCTAATGTGAATTATCAGGATGTTTTTATTGATGGCATTTATTAATGCATTAAATTTTAAACTGTGCTCTGGAAGACAGTATCATACAGGCAGGAAACAGAAAGAGAGGTTGAAATCTTTCAAAAGAGGCTGAGAAATAAGGATGCTTCATGCAATTAAATGGCACGTAGAGTGCCCAGCTACTGCTACGTCACTGTTTTAAGCCTACACCTTTATTACAGGGGCTGCTGCAACAATTTAGGATTAAATTGTTATATCAGATCTTTGAATTTTTTGTAGTATAATCAATCAATGAAACATTTAAAAAAATCCTTCCCAAATACATGTTCCAAAAGATAATTAGTTAATGTCAGCTTAAAATCCCCTGGTACTTTCTTCAGGGCTGCTTTACTTACACGGCGTTTCTGTGGGCCCAAATTTGTGAAAAATTCTTGCCATCCTATCAGTAGTTCAGACTTGCGTCTTTGCCATAGTCAGTACGGACTCCACTGCTTCTGAAGCTGTAGTACTTCAAATCTTATTTTGTTGTGGTCATGGTAGGAACTTGCACCTGAACCAAAACTGTAGTAGTTTTCGGGGAGACCTTATAGCAGCCTTCCAGTACCTAAAGGGGTCCTACAGGAGGGAGGGACTCTTTATCAGGGAGTGGAGTGATAGGACGAGGAGTAATGGTTTTAAACTGAAAAAGGGGAGATTTAGATCAGATATTAGGAAGAAATTCTTTACTGTGAGGGTGGTGAGGCACTGGAGCAGGCTGCACAGGGAAGTTGTGGATGCCCCATCCCTGGAAGTTTTTAAGGCCAGGCTGGATGGGGCTTTGAGCAGCCTGGTCTAGTGGGAGGTGTCCCTGACCATGGCAGGGGGGTTGGAACTAGATGATCTTTAGGGTCCATTCCAACACAAACCATTCTATATGATACTATGATTCCCACAGTGAAGAAGGGCTTGCTACTCATTAGGCCATACGAGATCAAAATTATTCATAGTGTAAATGGACTTGCTGATTTTGAAGTCGGAGTTTTTTTGCCTGATGAGAATTTAGTGCAAACTGCCCATTTTCATGCAAATGGACTCCTTAGCTGTTTGAGGCCTTATCCTGTCTTGACTGTCAGGTAACTACAACAGCTTTAGGACCTAAGGCAATCAGAGTTGCCTTACTTCACCAGTAGTGGGAAACATGGTCTGTCAGATAAGTGGGGTGGCAGAAAAATTTCTTCTGCACTCTCATGAATATTCAGCTTCCTCTTTCTCAGCTGGTAGCATTTTATCTTCAAGCAGTGGAGGAATAGGAAACCCTGAATACTAAGAATACTAAGTACCTTTTATGCTAAAGGATTTTCATTTCCATACCGTTCTGCAGAACAATACATCAAATACCTCTGCACCAGGTTAAGCACGCACCATGATTTGTATACTCTCCCACATAAAAAGGAGGTTAGTAAGACAAATCCCACTTAGCAGTCTAGATTTTTCAACAGAGCAGAGCTTTGTGAAATGTAAAGCATTCTCCTTGATCTTTATGTTTTCATGGAGCTTCCAAAAATGCGATGTTTTCAGCAGTAAAATGTGTGACATTCTTCAACATATACCTGACATTAAACACAGCACTTTTTATTTCATGCCAGTAGCACTGGTAGGACAGCTTTTTCTGGAGAAGCATCTGATTCCAAATAGGGTTGGCTGAGTTTCGTCTTCAGAAAACTACAGTCCAGCTGCAGCCAGGTGCTTGCTAACTTTCTTTTCAGTGTCTGACTGGCTGAGCTCAGGAGAATTAGCTTGCTCTTGCTCCTCCGCCCTGCATGAAAGGGTATGAGGAGTAAAGCCCTGAAAACCTCTCAAAGATTTCAAGACCCCTGCAGAAGCTACTGAAGAACTGGGGTTTCTTCTTTTCACTAGCAGATAGCTGATCTCCTCTACTAAATAATAGTAAATAATGTGGAATTTGGGTAGATATTTGGTCCATTGTTTGGGAGAAGAGGAGGCCTGGCAGGTCTACTGCATAGCTGCAGAGTATTAAACCAAGGATCCAAATTCAAACTAGGGCACATTTTCCCAAGTCCATCTCAACAGCTGCCACCTAGCTGCTTGACATGTGCAAATCTTCCTATAAAGATTGAATAACAGTGTGCAACTTTTCCTTTGGCTCAGTACTTCAGCTGTGTATGGTGACAGTACTGCTGCATGGGCCGCTACTACACATGCTTACCTTTGAAATCCCCGTGGAAGCATGTGATGGGGAAGGGAGTTATTGCTGCTTACAAGATCACAGCTTGCCCAAATTCTCATTTCCTACTCTCCAGTTCGATCCAGCAGACGAGGCAGCCGGTGCTACGCAGGGCCAGATATTGCGGTCTATCCAGGGGCCCTGGGAAGGGATGGAGGGGAGGGCACTTTTTTTCTCTAGCAGCTGTCAAAGGCTTTCTAGTGCAGCCGCACACATCCAGCTCTGTGGGAGGCCGGAGGAGGTTCGACTGTGATCTCAGAGCAGTACGGTTGGAGAGCCACGCACTGCGTTTCTGTGTATGCCAGCAGAGATGCGTCAGCCCCGGCACCCATCTCATGGCAAGGCAAAGAGGGGAGCACCCTGCTTTCTCCATCTACGGAGCCCCGAGGCAACAATTCTGCCTCACCCTCAGGCGTCTCTTCTCACCTGAGCATCCTCGCCTTTCCTGCTGCGGAGAAAGTTGCACTAATATGCAAGGGCCACTTCATGCTTTCCAAAATACTCCTCCAGTCCCCTCTGCCTGTTGAGAGTTTCCTACAGAGTACTCAGGCTTTTGAGTCTGGTTTTGGTGACAGCCTGCCCATCACTTCAAGAGGCCCTGAACTGACAATATCCAGCGAGCATAATGGCTGCCCAGTGATCCAAACGAGATCATCAGCACTAAACGTACATGATTTCAAGTCTCCTGAGCTACATTTCTTCAAGTGTGTGTCGTTATTCTTCCTTCCGTACACGCTCAAAAGGAAGACTGGTTTAAAGACTCTCACTTCAGCTGTTTATTATCTGAGTTAACACAAACATTTCATTTCAAGTGCTTGAGCAAAGTTTATGATTCCCCTTTCAGGGTGGCTGACCTGAAACCTCTCTCTAACAACACTCTTGAGGAGAAGCATAGAAATGTTCTTCTTGAAATCAATTTCAGATTGCTATTAACAATCACAATCAATAGCAACAGAAACCAAGATGCAAACTTTATTATAGTGCTTTCTAGACTGTTGTGTGTTTAATGTGATAACATACAGCTGGCTTAGAATTGATATTTCCTTTTATAGTGCTATCACAGGAACAGGCTGCCCAGGGAAGCTGTGGATGCCCCATCCCTGGAAGTGTTCAAGGCCAGGCTGGATGGGGCTTTGAGCAGCCTGGTCTAGTGGGAGGTGTCCCTGCCCATGGCAGGGGGTTGGAACTAGGTGATCTTTAAGGTCCTTTCCAACCCAAACCATTCTGTGATGCTGTGATTCTATGATTACAATGGCACATAGTATACAGAGAGGAATTAATCTTGTCTACACTGCTCACAGCCTCTGCTGACCTAAAAATTAAAGCTCAAATTCAAATCAGGTCTGTGTTTTACTGTGTCACAAGGTAGAGCACTGTCACTCTGTTTGTAGGACAAACGGCTGAGCTCACAGTTGTTCTGCACTGGATGGATGCTCTTGCTGGTAAGAGGGTTGCTAAAATCATGGTTCCTGAGAATCTAAACGTATTCCAGTTAGTAAGAATATATACAAAACTTCCCGGTCCCTCTTTTCTCATATTTTTTGCTTTGGCAGACATGTCTAATCCTGTGGCCAGGAAGTCTGATAATTGTTTAAATTGCTGGTCATGTGCATCAAGCATAAATCCATACACTGTTTTAAGTAGACAGTACAGTCAATTTTTCAATGCTAAGAAGCCATCAGGTTGGCACAACTCAATCATTTTTTTGTTAGGTTTTATAAGACATTCTCTAAAAAAGTGCTTTCTTCCCACTAGAAAAGTCTCCAATTTGTCCTCAGCTTGTTTCTTCTTATATATTCCGCAGTTCTTCCTGGATTAAGCAAAGCATCGCTCTGCATGCCAAATCTGAAGTTATCTGCAACCCAAGTATGCTGTGATTAAAAATTATAGTACTGATGTCCTAAACTAGGTATTGTGATGAGAGAGGTGTTATTGGATTACGAGCCTTGAATTCATTTTCATTATCTTTCTTTATTTTAATTAATCATTTTTCTCTCCTTCCCTTCTTGCACTGAGAGTCCAGTAAGACCTAATGGGCACTGGGGAAGTGGGGAGAGGGAAGAATAAATGGTAGGGTTGTAGAAGCAACAATTTTCTTAAATAACTGAGGCCGTGTAAAGAAAGGACTTAATCTTTTAAATTAATTAGACACATTAGGAGAAAAAGATTAAAAGGACTAGAGTGCCCTTCTGTGATCAGCCTGAAGTTATGAAGCTTTCAAATTATACCTGGCATTATTCAATCCCTTCAAACTGAAACGCAGTGTCACACTTTAAACAGACTTTCAGAATGTGGGGCAGAGGTTTTCTTTAAATATAGTGATCGTTGCTTCAGAAAAATTGGTGAAAGGAACGAGAGAAAAGCATGAATGCTTGTCTCATACATGTCTTACAAAGGAAGGTTAATGGAGATCCCAAGATTGATTTTGACAATCTCTTTCATACTGAACTGTATCAAGGCCCAGCCAGATTTCATGGAACAAACCCATTAGAGTTTTAGGTCATACTTCAGTCTTCTGATGATCTTCAGGTATGTACCAGGTATAGAGACTAGGTCATCACTAACATCCTAGGCCTTTGAAATGTAAAGAATAGATGAGCTAAAGTATACCTGGATAAACCTTATGGGTAACCATGCCTAGGCTACAAACACCGCCATGGTCCCAAGCTGGTGCAAGATCCCTTCCTCATCCAGAACCAATGACGAGTCTTAAGCTACATTGACCAAGACACTGCTATAGAACAGACAACCTTTCTCCAGGCCTTTGCCACCCAAATTTCTCCCATATAACAAAACTTACTGTCATTCAGTTTAAGTATTGCAGTAGGTAATGAGAGGGTAAAGATGGAACTGACGGCCAAAAAGAGTTTCTTTCCATCTCCTTGACAGAAGAAGGGTGTCCTGATACAGGCCTTGGGTTAGTGCAGTATCTTTCGGTGATAAAGCTGCATAACAATGAGGACAGCATTATGGTGATGTTTGAAACAGTGAGGGATTTATTTCTTCCTCCCCCAAAACAAAAGTAAGTCCAGAAGGAATTTCAAGAAAGCAGTCAAATCAGCAGGAAAGAGAGTGGTGAATTAGAATGTAATGGACAGGGCTTTTCTTGTCCCATGACAGGAGGGAGCTGTCTTGGGACTGTGATGTTATTCACCTAAATAAAATATGACAACCCAATTTACAAGGTTGACTCAAAAGATAAAAATGAAACATGATCTGGAAAATATCTCTGTGTTGTCTCATTCTTTCTTGTTCTACAGCAGTTGAAATACTGAGATAGGTGAACATACCTGTATTATAAGACGAAGACAAGGATGTCATGAATAACTGATTTGGTTTTCATTTGACTCAGAACTAATTTTCTCTAGCTAAAAAGTTTTCTGATTTTGTCAAATATCTCCCCAATAAGAAGAGTAATGAAGATATCTTTATAGATTATGGCACTGGATTTCAGATGTTGAAATCCAATGAACAGTCCCAGAGAATTGGGGTTGTTCAGCCTGGAGAGGAGGAGGCTCCGGGGAGACCTTATTGTGACCTTTCAATATATAAAAGGGGTTTTTAAGAAACACAGAGAAAGACCTTTTATCAAAGCCTGTAGTGACAGTACAAGGAGCAACAGTTTTAAATGAAAAGAGGATAGATTTAGATTGGACATAAGGAAGAAGTTTTTCATCATAAGGGTGGTGAGATACTGGAACGGGTTGCCCAGAGAGGTGGTGGATGTCCCATCCCTGGAAGTGTTCAAGGCCAGGCTGGATGGGGCTTTGAGCGACCTGGTCTAGTGAAAGATACTGCTGCCCATGGCAGGGGGCTTGGATCTAGGTGATATTTAAAATCCCTCCCAACCCAAACCATTCTATATGATTCTGTGATTCTATGTTTTGAGCTACCACCAAAACCATTAACTGGCACTAAGAATGTCCACGCTTCCAAAAAGAAGACCCAATTTATGCATATTTATATATACATAATATATATACACAATATATGAAGGCTAGCACAACTTGGTAAGGGCATAAACAGCAAACTGAAAACGTTCTCAAATTATTACAAAACACTTCGGAGAAACAGTAAGCACCTGGGGACTCCAGTAAGCCCTTTTCCGAGAGCAGCATGCAGACTGGACGAGCAGTCAGAATGCTAGGTGGACCCCTTTCCATTACTCACATCCTGCTTAATGGATAAACCTCAACATCATGAATGGTTTAACCTAGCTAAGTAAGCCACGGGTTGGGTGATTGGTCAAAGCTTATCTGAACGGTGTGGGATTGCAAAATTGGGGAATGAAACCTCATGGCAGGCTTTCTTGTGAAATTTCCAGTATTTCCTAATATTGAGGCCAAAAATAACGGGCAACTGATTTGCCAATATTTGTTATTATTATCATCTACTATTGTTACTTAACCTCTCTACTGCCGATGCCAAAATTTTTGCAATGTTCAGAAAACAGAAAATAAAGCCAACATTTGTTGCTTTGCAATGTGCCTTTTACCTCAGAAGAAGCTTCATTTGCTGTTTATACTTGGAGGATTCTCTGGGAAGTTGTTTGACAGGAGACAAGCATCAAGATACTGAAAACAGAGCTATGTCTTCTCGCACCAAGCTGGATAACAGAGATAGATGGTCACACCAGAGGGAAAGGGAAGTAGGAGTATCTTTGTATAGAACAGTTTCATTAGTGTATGAGATGTTTGGGGTGTGCTTTGCAAAGCAGTGTGAACTCTATCAAGATCTATCACAACAACTAAGTGAGGACATACTCCAATATGGCTGAAATCTTGCATTCTGAGTAACAAAGAGAAAGGTGTGAGGGAAAGCCTGATGGCAGAGTACAAGATGGAACAAATCTCACTGAAAAAAACTAGTTTCCTTTTGTGGGAGAGAGATTTTTAATTTCCGATGCAGTGTGTTATCCTAGGACTAGCCCTGGTCGTGTGAAACCACAGGCACATGTGAATTACAAATCCTCTGATTCATGGCGTCTCCCTGCCTTTGCCTTTTCCTTTCTGGACAGCCCAGAGCCAGGGAAAGAGTAAGTGAAAACAGAACATCTCCATCAGCATGGCAGAAGGGCTGCAAGGAATAAGATGATTCTTGCACTTTTGTATGAGCACAAAAACAATGGAGTGTTTAATCTTTTAAACACTTTATTATAAAGTTAGATGAGAGTTTCTCTCTTTCTCCTATTTCCCCCCTCCCCCCCTTCTTTTTTTTTTTTTTTGGGAGAGATACTAATGCTTCTGCAGAGAAAATGGAAGCAAAACACCACTTTGCACTCTCTATAGTGCATAAGAAGTATTATGTCCCATTCTGAGGGACTGCCTACGCCGCTCAGATGCCTCCTTTATACAAACAGTCACATTAATAAAGAATGTCTCCCCTTTTAACCACCCTGAAGCTGATTTCTCATCTGGGAGGTTATAAATTATTTTTAGAGGTTAATTGTTATGCAAATCTGCTCATCATGGGGTTCCAGCATCCAGAGAAATGAGAAAACATTCCCTTCCCCAGTGGCAGAGGCTCATAGAGGACACCTTTTCATTTCTAAAACCATTTGGAGAGGATTATGTGCCATATGTTTTCTCAAACTTATCACACACTAAATGTAAGAAACCTATATTAACACGGTGTTAAGGTTGCACAATTACAACATAATTGTATATTAATGTGCCTATTTTGTGTATTTCATAGCGTGCGTTTCAAGACATAGTGCCCAATCCTGTAAGTTCTGCTCAGATGAACAATTATCACATAGGCAAGTATCGCCTCTGACACCGCCAAGTAAGCTTTGCAGAGTCAACCCACGAACAACACGTAGATTTTAAGCGTAAGTTTAACAAGAGAAATGGGGATAGCAAACACCGTAGGCCAGATGATGAAGGCAAAATAATTTTGCGATGAGATTTTTTTTTTTCAATCTAAGAGCAAATAGAAAAAAAATATGCTTATTTCTTATTAATTTCTCATTTCTTACACTGTAAGATTCAATTCACATTGCTACCTTCACTTACCAGGTGAGCTAGTGGTAAAAGCTCCTTCGGTGTGAGTTTGTGTGAATGGACTGTAAGGTAACTACTGGTGTGGATGGAGAAAGAGTTCCCAGAAAACAGCAGGCTGAAGGGTGGAAAAAATCACGTGCTGAGAGGTAGAATGTGTCCCAAAAACTGAAGCTCCAGAGACTGATTGTCTTGTTGAATCCACAAGAACTGATAAACTCAGGACACCAAGAGCCTGCAACATCTGCCCAGGGCCAGCAGCACCCACTGGCATCAACAAGGGGTCGTATAGCTTATTCCTGATTCTATTAATAATAACAAATTGAACAGTAAAAGATGTTGTAATAAGTATTTGTTGTCAATCTGTAGCCCCCGAGCTTGGTCTCCTGACAGGGGGTTCTACAACACTACCCTTTGAGACAGCTACAAAAAGTTGTCATGGAATAAACACATGGGCCTGATAATTGTCTAGGCTGTTCTTCATAGAGGTTTTCAGGGATACAGTATGCTCCCATCATTCAGGAACCATGGGGATCCTGAGCAGTCAGGTCCTTTTCCAGAGACCTTTGTACAGCACTGTGGAATTGAAACTTTGCAGTGGGGAAAGCTAAGAGTGTACAAGGCCCATCATCTTTGCTAGGTCTTGTATAACGTGAGAAAAGTCTCTTTTCTATCACATGGGGGACAAGATAAAGAGTAGAAGGACAACAATAACTCAGATTAGGGAAAAATAACATTACAGCAATTATCAGCACTACTCTATGCTGCTTGTTCCTCCTGGCATATTTAGATATACCTATAGTTCCTTTAAACAATAGGAATAGTAATTCTGGAGTGGAATTTATGAATTTTAATGAATAATTCTCTAAATTAGGAGTTAATGTTTGGTCAAATTCCAAGAGAGGCCCCAGAACTGTATTTCTTTACATACAAGGAAACAAACGTAGCTAGGTTAATAACACAGATCAAAAGATTTCAGACGTAGTCATAAACAAACGGAAGGTCATTCTGAGGTAGATGTGTGATACTAATTTACACAGCACTGACTGATTATTGAAGTACCTTGTAAATATGAAGAATACATTTCACCAGATAAACCACACCATTTAAAGCAGTAGATGGTAACTTTTTTCCTTCAACATCAGATAATGATTAGCTTTTTTCCAAATTTTCATCAGCAAAAAGGTGAAATCTTCCACAAGTTTCAAGTGATAATGAATATAACTTTTGGCAAAAATATAGTACATTCAGATATTAATGATTGGGCCATATTTTTTTCCAAAAGCATCTGCGAGATGCTTTAAGTACTTGCTTTATTCCCACTCCATCCTATTACACAATCCAGTGCCCTGTAGGGAATAAATATTTTTATTGTGTCAATGCTGTGGGCAAATCTCTGCCTTTTAAGGCCTTCTCTTAGCAGACCAAAAATCCTACTTCCAGGACACTCCAAAGCCTTCCCCTTTGAATACACCCCCCCCCCCGCCCCCAACAGAGTAGGTGTTGGCTCTGGGTGTTCAAATTCCTCTTAAAGGAATGGACACAATAGCGCTTGGTAGGGTCCAAAAAGTAGTTTCCCAAAAAAGGGGGGTACCTAAAAAAAACCCAAGTAACAGCTTTTCAAAATGTGGTCAATAATGAACACCTTTTAAATGTGTATTTTAAACCTGCAATTTATTTAACAGTAGATTCTGACAGCTACCTCATTTTGAACTTGAAGATAATGCCTTTCAGTGACAAAGTATTAAGATGAATATTTTTTTTTTTAAAGAAATTTACTTATTATTTTATTGTGTGCTCAAGCTGACGTTTAAATGGTGTTTGGGAGCAGTAGGGAGAAGACAAAACAAATAGTCCCTGGTTCTTCCCAAGTATTTTGAGAAAGATTAGGTGTCCTCTGAATCATGTTGAAAGGTTTTGAGACAATGAAATAAAGATGGTATTTTAATATGACTTGGGCACACCCTGAGAACAACATGAATTTGAATGAGAAGAAATGACAAGTGAGGCAGTACTATGGAGGTGACCACAGATGAAGAGCCCTTAGAACCAGAGTCTTATTCTATAAAGAGAAGAAAGAAAACTTAAGAACTTAACATTTGGGTCTTATTTAGCAAATTCCTCAGGAGGAAAGAGTCAACAAAAGCAATGGTAGCTGCCCTAGCAGAAGTGGGTCAACAGAAGGAGACTCTATCGGCTAGTTTCAATGTATTTTTATAAAATCTCGCTGAAATGGGTGAATGCTATAGAGGGATATAAATTTAAGGAGAAGGTGGGATTGGACAGTGTCCTCTATAAATATAAATACAATGCATTTACCTCTACGAATTGAGTCCTTTGGTATCCTGAACCCAAATGGAAGTCTGGACCCCCTGCAAAGTTGCCAGAGCTCCATACAGCTGTGGGAATCAAACCCAGCGTATCACACTGTGGCCCATGCAGAAAGCTGTTTCTGCTAAAGCTGCAGCTGCCGATAGTTATAAAGGGGCAGGCAATGAATTCCTTAATGTGTGTTCTGCTAATAATTTCAACGCTACATACTTTTCCTGCCTATGAAACACTGACTTTGCACTATGGTGGATGAGAGTTTTTTGCTGTACAAGAGTCAGGAAATTCTCTTAAAGTTCTTGTACCAGCAGTAACTTGGTTTTTTACATGCATGAGGATGTTATCTTACGCTGCGATACAGCTGTAGTTGGCAATTGCGCAGAAACGGAACTCTCTACAATGCAAAAACAAAAAAAGGCTACTCAAGGAGTATTTTGCACAACATTCCTCTAATTTTGGAAATTGCACACAGCCTCCTTGATGTCCTTCCCTGTTTAGAATTCCCTGAGTTAATCTATACACATGTTGCAAAACTTTATTTTCCACCAATTTTTTTGCTGTTTTACGGGGGACAGGGGCAATTGCAAGCGCGGGTAGCTTTAGATGTAGAAATTTTAGAATTGCAATAGGAGTGCTTTGATATCATTAGTATTTTAGATTAAGCCACCAGCGTCTTCAGCAAGCAATTGATCTTTTCACTTTCAGCAGATTGAGGGAAATAATTTAAAAACTGAGTTCAGAGTTTGGAGACAGATCTCCAATATGAGTTTCAGTTAGTGTAGGAACATTAAATATGGATTTCCTGAATTTGTGCATGTAAAACATCAATTTGAACACTGCTTGCTGCAACCTTAGATCAAATGGAATATGTATAACTAAAAATAGAAGCAGAGAAAGAAACATTATTAAATATCTAGCAAGAAAAATTATATATATATATGTAAAAGTTTTGTGTGGATTGTGTCCTTCAGAAATCAGTTTTCTTTTAGGCAAAACCTTTTTGCCAGGTGATTTCTTTATCAGAACAATTTTTATGACTTTTTACTCTAAATTCTATTATTCAATCGGTAAAGTTGACAAGTACAAATATTTCCCTTCGTTGCCAATTTAGCACTTTTCTCTAGCATTCTGCATGCCAAGTAGAATTGTAGATTTTCCTTCTAAAACTACTTTGTATTTTACAAGTTAATGGGGGGTGGAGGGTGGTGGTGGGGGGTGGAGGGTGGTGGTGGGGGGTGGAACAAAAGAAGCACGGCTTGTTTTAATAAAAATATTGACTCATGGCTTTACAGAACAGAGCTGAAAGGGAAAATTTTCCCTGCTCTTTTTTTCCTCCTATTATTTTAAGAATAAGGTTTCTCATTAAAATCCAAAGGGTAGCTTTGTTTCAGTCACAGAAGACATGCTTTTCCTTTGTAGAACATCCCAACCGAGTAATTCAATGCCATCAGAGCTCTATTGGCAAGAGGAAGGTGGATGTTGGTTAAAAAAGCGGGCTTAGATCCAGCAGTGCACTTAAGCAAGCGCTTAACTTGTCAGTACTGCTAATTGCATATTTAAAGTTAAGCATGTGCTTAAGTGCTGTGTTGGTTTGGTGCCTACCTCCATGACTTTTGGTCAGGAATGATCACTGCTTGTTGGTAGTGCCCTGACTTGAGAAAATTAACGCCCTTCATACTATTTCTGGAGCCTATTTGTCCAGCACCGCTGTCGTAAACACCATCAACACCCTCAGCAGAGAAACTGAAGGAGGAGCTGGTGGTTAAATTCATCCTTTCACCTCCACCTGTGACAGCAAAGAGAGGACTATAGGGTGAGGCTTTTCTCCAGACTTTGCCATTTATGTCTGCTTAGCTGTCTGGGCTCTCCTCATGGACAATGGAGAGAAATAGAGACATGTAGGGACCAATTCACCTCAGAGTACTTCAGAGAAGCATCCAATGAACCATTATGATTCTTGTAAGTGCCTGCTTCTCTCCACTGACTGTAGAGCAGGATGAGAGGACCGAAAGCAAGCATCTTGGTTGTAGGCAGAATGTAAGGGCAGCTGAGATGAATCCCTTATTCCTGCCCTCAGTGCCTGAACCACTATCCTGGGTCTTTACATAAGCAATATATTAAAGAAGAAAAACTCACAAGGTTAAAATCACATTGTACAGAACATTTTAAAAAACTGTTGGGCATGGTTCTAAAAACTCATTGCATTTCCATTTGTGTTCTCCCTGGAAGTGGTAAATAGTTTTAATTCGCATAAAATTAATCCTAGCGCTAATCTGCAGGCTATCACACTTATTCTCAGAGTGCTTCTAAATACTTCCCAGCAAAAAGTAAGAGCCATGGTCCCATCTGGTACACATTAAGAATCCATGGTTAGCTTCCCCATGGCAAGTCCTCAGAACAATAATCACAATTTCCCCAACCGTAGCTATGCACCTGAGGGTTGTTTGGTCAGCACTTCCAACATATAATAGCTGCGTGAGCTGATCAAGAGGCTGCTCTGGCTTCCCTGATCCTCTGACAAGGATTTGGAAAAAATAAAAAAAGGGCAGAAATCAGTGAGGAGATGAAGCATTAAGGTTGTTTTCCTACCTCACCAACAGGTACACATTTGCTTTGCCACATTTTGAGCGGAGAAGAATCCAGGTCCCCCACCCCACCCTCCCTTCCCTGATTTGTTATTGATTTACCAGTTTAAACACGTGTTGCATTGTAAACTACTTTGCACATTTGGTAGAACTTGCATAAACATCATGAATAAACTTTGGGAAAAGAGGAACACATCTTACATGCATTTGAAAATGCTTATTTTCTCTAGGTCTTTTTTCAGGTTTGTGAGAGATTATAGAAGGGCGTTGAGCATAGAGTTGCCAAAGCTCTTACAGTTGATATTAAATACAAGGCAGAGTGCCATTGTGAAAATGAAAGTCAGCTAAAAAAGAGTATTCTGGAGACTGCAATGGAATCTAGGGCTGAGATTCATTGAGCAGTGGGACATATGGACCATAATGGGAGAAGCTTAGTGTGGCAATATGCATATGACCAAGGTTTCCATGTTACCTAACAACGAGTAGATATCTACACAGAAGTGCCTTGAACCTTGTTGTTTTGCAGCATTATTTAGGGAATTTAATTGTACTTCTCATTCTTGGTATAACAAGCAAGAAGGCTGGAAAGGACCTTGAGAGCTCACCTTGAGGCCCTGAGAGCTATTTTATTGCCCCAAGACAGGATCAGTTGTATTTGCAATAGGTAATATGTTCTTAAAATCTTCCACTGATGGAGGTTCCATGGGTTCTCCAAACAAAGTACAGAAATGCCTACTGGCAGGTATTATAATGTCTCAGCTAAATCTACCTTACTGCAACTTAAGTCTCATTACTACTTTTCCATGTCCCATTGGACGGACATTAGGGATATCAAAGACTCAGTGCCAGGGATGGGAAACCTCTCCTCTAATTTTGAGAACCTCCATCTGAGATTATTATCCTAATAACCCACTTCAATGGAAATAAATAAGCACTTTTAAAACTCATTTAATGTCATCTATGTCATCGCTGTTTCAGAGTGAGATTAATTGTGCCCTTAAAGTACCCTTTCTTCACCGGGCTTGGGAGTTCAAATGTAGGTACCTACATTGCAGATATCTCTTTGGTCAGATGAACCCTACCCTGTTCATAGTAGGATGATGGGAACACTTAGTTTTCATTTGTTATCACAGGAACCCCTATATGTTGGGCACTGTAGGGATCTCTGTCTGTGAGATGACATCTGCACCAATGTGACTTCAATATGAAGAACTTGCTCTTTTAGCCTTCTTCAGTATGTCAAATTGCCACCAGTGGAACTAAAACAGCATCTAGTTTTAGGGAATCCTTCAATTCTTGCCTGACTACAGTATTATGAAATGAGAAGATCCAGCATTTTTTTCACCCCATCTAAGGAACAGTAGTAGTGCAAGAGATCCAGTGTAAGTTTCCAGATGTGTATTTTCCTAGTTCTGTGATATTTGTGTTTGTTTGGATTCCTGCAGAGATGGAATGTGCAGCTGCAGCAATCATGTATCTCAATAGCAAGATTAACTCCTCTTAATTGAAGAACAGAACACAAATTAAAACAAAGAAAATGATATCCTTAATTTATGCCACGTTTCAGAAAAGCAGTAAAAGTCAATAATTGTTACTAGCACGCAAGCTGAGTCAAGTCCAGAGAATTATTCCTGACTTTTTAATCCTCTCATTATAAGTGGCTATTGCACTATACTCAGCTCATAGCTGTCAGTGCAATCGCAGAAATTGCAGTTGCATTGATAGCTTAAAAAAAAAAAAAAAAGAAAAAAGAATGTAAGTAGAACCACTGTTGTTGCCCTGTAGACAAAAAGGCTAGAAAGTCTGATTCTCAGGATGGTCCGTGAAACTGGCTACAGACCTGTGCTGGTGTAGTCAAGATCAGCATGCAGCTTTCACAGTTTTCAATTAGGGTAACAGGATCCTCAGAGCGGAGCTTGATGATATTTAGCAAGTCAGGCTCTGTGACAGATTCTGTTTACAGTATGTCAATGAAATCTCTGGAGATTAACGGAAATGTTACCGAGTCACAGTTTTCTGGAATGAGGCAATTGGACAGGCCTGCCACCATTTCTTGCTGCTGCATGATGGTCTAAGCTGAAAACACAATATGTTTGCAAGTATAGGAATATTCTAGTACTTATTTTTTATGCTCATATTATTAAAGTAGGCCCATCTCTGTGATTGTTTTGAAATTAAGTCAAGGATCCTAGCTAAGGTACAACAGGAGAAGATATTTCTTCAAAGAAAATTGTGCTGTTTTCAGCTGCAGCCCAAAAAGCATCTACCTTCATCCACAGCAAAAGGAATATCAGATCGTTCAAAATCTTGTATTCTTCCGTTCAGAGTGGTTCTCGGTGAAGTGATAACCTCTAGACTTCAGGAAGAAGGTTTTGAGCTCTTCTGGTTCCAGAGCTCTCTTCCTCTCTGTAAGTCAATTAATTTCTGTCTATTTGCTGTGATCCTGGTCTGACTGAAACACATAACCAAGTGAACTATGCCCTTCCTTCCTTTGCCTTTACAAACAGAAACTTCCAAGCTTGTTATTAACCATTTACTAGAACAGTCTCAAGCAAGTTTGTTTTAATATTATCTCAAACTCCGTTAGAAGGAACTTTCTGCTTTGAATGATGAGGGCCAAAGATTATGATCATGCCAGCACAGATGCAAAAAATCATCAGGGTGAAGAACTTCCCCATGATGGTGCAACAAGTTTTTAAACTGTGTCCAATCATAAGTACCGCAATTATGTACAAGCCACCTTTAGCAGCAAAGCCATTTGCCTTGCCGGCTGTGTGGTAAGAAAGCAAACCAAGCTGAAATTTTGGCCAATCTAGTTGGTGTACTGAAGTAGAACAGTGTGTCCGGCTCTGCAGCCCTCAGTACAAGAAGGACGTGGACCTGTTGGAGCAGGTCCAGAGAAGAGCCATGAAGATGATCAGAGGGCTGGAGCACCTCTCCTATGAAGACAGGCTGAGAGAGTTGGGGCTGTTCAGCCTGGAGAAGAGAAGGCTCCGGGGAGATGTTATAGCGGCCTTCCAGTACCTGAAGGGGGCCTACAGGAAAGAAGGGGAGGGGCTGTTTGCAAGGGCATGTAGCCATAGGACAAGGGCAATGGTTTTAAACAAGAGCAGGGTAGGTTTAGATTAGACATTAGGAGGAAGTTCTTTACAATGATGGTGGTGAGACACTGGAACAGGCTGCCCAGAGAGGTGGTGGAGGCCCCATCCCTGGAGACATTGAAGACCAGGCTTGATGAGGCCCTGAGCAACCTGATCTAGTTAAAGATGTCCCTGCTTACTGAAGGAGGGTTGGAGTAGATGACCTTTAAAGGTCCCTTCCAAGCCAACACATTCTATGATTCTATTATTCTATGAAATGCACGATGCCATGATGGGCATGCTGGGTGATAGAGTATTGTTATGGGTTGTGGGGAGCTGTACGATATTAATCTTATTAAGAATGTTAATGTTAAGAAATGTTTAATAGTTTTTTTTAATAGTTCTCATTTTTGATGTGCATTACTGCTGGATAGCAAAACTGATCAATCCCACCATCTATAGCGATGATAGTTCTCTCTGCATGGAAAACAGGATCGTAGGGAAGTACTTGGATTAAATTCTTTAAATTAACATCATATGGGACAGAAGAGCTGGCTAAGGCTCTTCTAAGCAGCACTACTAAGTGCTGCTTCATTGGTTTTTTAAATACCATTATTATAAAAAAAAAAGAGAGAGGAGAGGAAACAGAAGTATAACTAGACTTCTGCTTTATTGGTTCTTTCCCCATTGGTGTGACACCTGCCACAATAAATGTATGCAAACCATCATCCCTATGCAAATATACTACTATGGGATGGATTAAGTCTTATTAAAACAGGAACATATAACTGTCATCATTCTTTAAGAGCAGTTGTAAGAAATTCCTTATGGACCCATGCCGCTTAAACAACCAGGTCTTCTGCTGCTAACACTGGTACATACAACACTAAAATTGCTCAGGAGTGTGAAAGTCATTCATAGAAGAACTTGGCACAGGAAATACTACAGAAAAACACCATGAAGGCAAAAAGAAATCATCAGATGTAACGGTAGCTTGACAGAGAAAATGCAGAATGAAAAGCAAGAAAGAATAGTTTTCAGTTGTGTGTTTGGCTGAAATAGGTTTGGAATTGGGAGTGAAGAAATAATTTCTTGTTTGATTCCTCTTGTAGTCAAGGAAACAAGACTCGGTATATCCTTTATAGACTTATAGTTTCATCAAGGAAATCTTAACTCCATCATCAATATCTTTCTTTTATGGAAAAAAGTTACAACACCTCAAGTTTTGCCCAGCTGCTCAGACAAAAAGTTCTTACTCCACGAGGGCTGTAATGCAGAGCTCCCAGCTTGTGTCCAGGCAATCCAATGACTCACAGCCATGCTGGCTGAAGACAAAGGACTGAAGATCCGAAGCTGCAAGGGTTAAGATTTGCCCAACTGTGCCTAAAGGGAGTTGGGCAAGACCAGTTAACAATAAATTAGAGTACACAGGCTTGGTCAGCAGTCAGTTGACCTCAAATACTTCCTCATCAATTGGACACTCCCATGACAGCTCAGGGATCCCAACACCTGTGACAGGATGGGAATACACTGTCATGCAGTTCTCCTTCCGGGCATGGTCACGGCATGATAATACAGTCTCTTGGTTGGAAACTCTCAGTACATCGAGAGAGCTAGGAAGAGCTGTTATCTCTTGATGATCTTGCTCTGGGTAGAATTTCCAAAGTAAAGGCTCCCTGTAATCTCCCTTTTCTTTGCAGCAGCAGAAGCCATCTACTACTCCTCTGACAGCAATCTTTCAAGGTCTGCTGGTACTGCCTCAAACAGAGCTTTAAAGTTAAGAGCCCCTTTTTGTTAACGTGTGTAAATCTAAAAAGAACAAGTATAAGGTTTTTTTCATATAAATATGGGGTCTACACATAACAAAAGAGAGAGGGAAATGTAGAAGAAAATAATAAAGAACAGAAAGCAGGTCCATGCCCGACACTGAGGACCTTGACTCCACTCACCACAAAACTTAAAGGCAGGTATAATTGTCCTCGCTTTACCCCTATGAGAAAGTAACCCCCCAAACCCCTCCCCCTAACACTCTCAGAGACTTCTATCTTCAGTCAGTCATCCTTGATGTAAGTTTCTTTAAACTGTAATTGGATCAACTTCTAGATTCTGGGAGACTTCTTTGTGAGAACTCCTGGGGATATAGCCTCTATTTGATGGAACCAGGAGTTACTAAATGAACAGAAGACTGACTATAGACATGATTCTTTGTTTGTAGTAGAAATCCTGTTTTACCAGCAGATATTTTTAAGGAACCTTATAACAAAATATGTGTGCTTGTACACTCAAAGTTTGTGAATTTTGTTTTCTGTCAAATCTAAGACTCTGAATTTATGAATGTCATTGTCTGTGCGTGTCTGTTTCATTGGGAATTTGGACCTCAGCCTGCAAGCTTGCTACTCTTGACCTTAGGGATTCCAAATGCGTAGGTACCATTTGAGCTAATTTCCCCAAATAATTTAATTTTTTTTTTTTTTTCTCTCTGAGCGTACATGTGGCTCTCAGTCGCGTGCAGAAGCCCCGCGTATAGCAGCGGGAGCACACCTTTGATTAGAAAGGACCAGAAATCAGCCAAGGCCAATATCAGTGAGGGACTCCATAAGGATGACATGCTGGTCCTATTGAAGTCTGTGGGGCTTTTCCCATAGATGTTAATAAGTGCAGCCTTCCAGTTCTGTCCTTTGGAACAGTGATTTGAACAGTACTGCTGTAGGCATTAAGGTGAGTCAGTAGGCACTGAAATTGAAAACAAGATGTGGGTTCAAACACCACCAAAATAACATCTAAATATTCTAGAAAGTGTTTTATCAGTATGCAATTAATCACAGGTTGTGGTCCGTAGGTGAGCTTTTGCTCTCAAAACAATAAATCCACCAACTCAGTGCAAACTTACCTTCTGTTTGCCAGCTTTGAGAACTGGGAATCACATATATTTTCGAACTCCCTAAGCCCACCTTGTGGTTTTTATTCTAAGTGACCACCACAAAAACTGCTACAGTAAATTTTATGGTGAAAATTATGAAGCTTGTATGACAAAAAACTGCATGGTTGATTAAAAAAATATGATCCTAGCAATTACAGGTCCTATAATCTCCCCCTAAATTAGCCTAGATGAATTGACTAGTGTGGGAATGAAAATATATTTCTTGTCACTGCTACACACTCGGATTCAGATGCTGAGTATCACCCTCTTTTCCTTGTTTGTCTTGGCATACTAAAAGAAAATGTTACTTGAATATTTAAGATAGATATGCAATATCTTCATACTGACACTAAATTCTTAGAACAACAAGAGTAAACTTTTGGGGTGACTCAGAATGGGAACAGTCCCATTTGTCAGATACAGGCAATAATTATTTCTCATTTGCAAGCAGAACAAATGACCTATGGTGTGAAAAAAAACTGCAGTCCATTCATTGTCATTCACTCTTTCTGCCCAGGTGTGAAATATGTTCATCATATAGAGACACAGTCCTGCTTTCTGCTCAGTGTCTCATTTTCATTGCAAACCATTTTGTTTACATTGGTAGCTTGTAGAACGGCTGGTTAAGAAAAAGTTCAAAACTCAGAGCTGATGCTGGTTGGTTTTGGTAACCCATCTCTTCCTTCTAGGGAAGTTATTTTCTGAGTATTAAAAGTTAATGTGGGAAGCCTAAGGAGTAGGTGATTCTCTAAACACTGGCTTGTCTCATCACCTAAGAAAGGAACATGGAGAGCTGTTTGGGAACGTGAACACTTTAGTAGAAAAGCTTTGCACAGAAAGACACTAAGGTAGCAAGGACATAGGGACATGTAAGTACTGGTAACTTGACCATGTTAAGAAAGGGAGAGAGAACGGTTTTGGAATTGTCAGCTGAAATGGGCTTGGAAATGCGTGCAAAGAAATTACCTCCTGCTGTGTGTGGATTGTTTTTGGAGACACTATCTTGAGGTTTTCAGATAGTTGTGCATGCCAGATCTGGTTACTCTTACCACGTTACCAATGTTTTGATCAAATGGTGTTACTGCACAGCAGACCCACTTGGGTCATGTCTGTTCGAGGTAGAAACCAGAGCAAAGTTGGACATTGAACATGCTGTATTTGCTGCATCTTCAAATTGTCCCTTTCTGACTGTAAGGAATGTGGTAGACTGGGATAGGGGGGAATTTTTGAAAAGCAAGGGCTCGGTGAACCCAGGCTTTCAAATGAAAGTACACGTCCTGCATACATTCCTCTTTGCAGCTGGTAACTGGATGCATTTTAACGACTTCCCCACCATCGTCTATCCAGCTCGACAGCACAAATTACATGGTCTTCAATGCCACAAATGATGCCTGAGTTATAAGAATGTTTTACAGGTCTCTGAATAGTCTTTCTTTCAAGATCTTGTCCAAGAACAGGCATCTCTTATTCAGGGATGAGTCTGTCCTTAATCCTGAGGGAGCATCACCTGGGGCAGTGCTTTGCTGCTGTGGAGTCAGCTGGACATCAGCAAGAGCTGTGACCTGGGCTTGAGGCTGGCAGATACCTTCCTTCTTATTGCTTTGTAAACTATCACTTACACCACAAATGTTACAGCAAAACAACCATGAAAGAGTAGCTACCATTAGTTCTCTCTCTCCCTATTCATTTTGCTAGCATTTAAAGATTAAGGGCTTATTCTTTAAATGTAGGTTCCCATTGCTCGCACAATTAGCTGTATTTGTAACAACTAATAGGAAGACATTTAGCTAATAGGAAGAGTTTAGAGAATAGTTTTTTCATCAGCCAAACCTTATCCTTTCTCTCCCATGCTGAGTAAACCTGCATTAAACATTAAGGAAGTGTATGTGTTCTGATTCCTTTTTTTTCTTTTTTTTTTCTCCCTTTAAAGTAACCTCTTCAGTACTTTTTTCCTGGAAAACCAATTTAATTTCTCATCAGTCTTCTGGCATTCTCTCTTTTTCTTCCTTTTATGGCAGTCTTAGAGGATGCCATAATGGAGGATCTTTAAAAAACTGAACACTTCTGACATTTGTGACAAGATGAATTCACATTTCTGTGGCAACGTTGACACCAGTCTCTCCAATATCCTGCTTATCTCACTTGCACAATAGCAATGGGGTTTTTTACTTATATGTTAAGACCTGCTCCTGCCTGTAAATATGTATATGCACTGATGCTCACACCACAAATAAGTAGGTGACAAACAACAGCATACTCTCAATCTTCGACAGCTTGCTTCTTCACCATCACCACCAGTTTCCCACAGGGGCAAACCATTTTTTGCTGCATCTCTACTCAAGGGTTAAATTAACATGTGCTTCCAGATACAGAACTCTCCCTGAGGGGAAAGCATGTACAAAAATGAAAAAACACAAATATCCATTATTGTAAAATTGACAAAGGCAGATGTGTACAAAAAAAATCTCCTTCTTCTCTACTAACATTAGACAGCCCTGGAATCTCTCCAAGCACAACAGTTAGGTGAAGAGAATGTTTTAAAATAGAATTTTAAAACAATTAAATTAGAAGAAATACTTTGGAGAGGTACCATTTGCTTTGCACTCCATACCCCTTTGCCTGCTCCTGTTAGAATAATAAATACACATCCCAGATGACAGACTGCCAAAGATTTTGCCCAGTAAGGACATTTAGCTTCCTCCCATAATCTGTAAAGGATTGTTTCAGTAACATTGGAGATCTCTTTTTGACTATAACATTAACAATTGGTTGCAGTGACCCAAGTAGCAGCACGTCCTTTGTCAAACTGTGCTCCTTTTAAACTAGCTGATATAGGTTTTTTTTATCTGAACCTCAGGTGCAAAGCAATCCTTCAGGAAGTGAATCTACAAAAACACCCCAAAATCTCTCAAGTTTACTTTGGAATTTAAAAAGAAAAGAAATATCCTACTCTGGAAATGACCACAGCAAAGAATCTGGTCAAAAAAATCGGCATATGTGTTCAAATGAAGACTTAATAGTCTAGGATTTGAGAGCTTGGTCATCCTTCTTGTCAGTTTGAACAAATCATAGAATACCAGGTTGGAAGGGACCTCAAGGATCACCTGGTCCAATCTTTCTTGGCAAAAGCATGGTCTAGGACAAGATGGCTCAGCACCCTGTCCAGCTGAATCTTAAAAGTGTCCAATGTTGGGGAATCCACCACTTCCCTGGGGAGACTATTCCAATGGCTGATTGTTCCCATTGTGAAAATTTCCCTCTTGTGTCCAACCAGAATCTACCCAGGAGTAACTTGTACCCATTACCCTTCGTCTTTTCCATTCACTCCTTGTAAAAAGGGAGTTTCCACCTTCTTCATAGCCACCCTTTAAATATTGGAACATGGTGATAAAGTCTTCCCTTAGCCTTCTTTTCTCAAGACTGAGCAAACCCAATTCTCTCAGCCTTTCCTCATACGGCAGGCTTCCCAGTCCTTTGATCTTTGTGGCCCTTCTCTGGACCCTCTCCAGACTGTCCACATCTTTTTTTGTTAAAAAAAGGACCAGAACTGAACACAGTATTCCAGGTGTGGCCTGACAAGCACTGAGTGGGATAATGACTTCTTTATCTCTGCTGGTGATGCCCTTGTTGACGCAACACAGCATCCTGTTGACGTTCTTTGCTGCAGCAGCACGCTGTTCACTCATATTGAGCTTGTTGTCCACCAGGACCCATAGGTCTCTTTCCACAGGTCTGCTCCCCACACAGGTAGGTCCCAGTCTATGCTGCTGGATTATGTTTTCCCAGGTGCAAGACCTTACACTTGTCCTTGTTGAACTTCATAAGGTTCTTGTTAGCCTACTCTTCCAGCCTATCCAGGCCTTCCTGCAGGATGGCTCTCCCTTCTGAAGTGTCCACTTCCCCACTCAGTTTGGTATCATTGTCAAACTTTGTCAGGGTACACTTGATCCCATCATCCAGATAACTTATGAAGATATTAAACAGTGTTGGGCCCAGTATCGATCCCTGAGGGATCCCACTTGTGACAGGTTGCCAGTTTGAAAAGGAGCTATTTACCACCACTCTCTGTCAGACAGTCCCCCACCCACCACACACACCACTGGTCTAGACCATAACACATCAGTTTCTCCAGGAGGAGGCTGTGGGGAACTGTATCGAAAGCCTTGGAGAAATCCAGGTAGACAATGTCCACCGCTTGCCCCACATCAACCAGGCAGGTTACTTTGTTGTAGAAGGCAATCAGGTTTGTCAGTCTCGATTTGCCCTTGGTGAATCTGTGCTGGCTTTTCCCAGTCACGTGCTTCATTTGACTTGTGATAGCCCCCAGGAGGATTCGATATATGGAGCTGACAAGTGGCAGCCTGAACCTTACCTACCTGCACCCTCATTTCTAATTGGAGTTGCTCGAGAAGAGGAGCTCAGCCACCGACCTTTTCAGGACTTTCCAGCCTTACCTTTTCCTCAGGCGTAGGCCCAGCTTTTTGACACAGCTCACTCCAGCACTGGCGAGGTCAGGACCGTGCAAGCAGATTAGCTTGGTTTGCCTAACTCTGCCATGGAAAAATACTGCCGTCAGTACAACCAGCTTTTTTTCACTGCTATGCAGGGTGTCTTTACTAGGAATATGGTTTTCCTTCTGTAAGTCCTCCTAGGGTCAGGTCTCTTCAGGAAGTCCATGTAGCCAGGCTAATGGAAAAGTTCAGTTTTTCATGCCTGGATGAGGGAAGCGAGAACAAAACAGAACAATTAGACATCTGTCTAACCAAGCGTTTTCCCCCTTTCTTTACTTCACCAGACCCAAGATTCATACTTCAGGCTTCATTTATTTTTTGTGCCCTCATCACGATCACTTGCTGAGTCCCTGAGCTCTTCTTTAGACAATAAAGATAATCAATTCTCACACTCAGTACTTGAAACTTAAACAAATATTGAGCAAACTGAAGTTAAAAACCACAGCTTTCAATGAGGTGTCTCTCTGACCCAACTCATCTTTCCTATTTCTGAGCTGAGGAAGGTCCCAAATTTCTTGGAAACCATCCACAGGAGGCAGCACAATCTGGTGACACTCCCAGAAGGTTTAATCCTGTCCCCACTCAAGTCAGCTGAAAAATTCCCATCAGCTTTAAAGATGCAAGCTCCGTCTCTTAGGGCCGGGTTGTGTTTTGTGTCACTTCAGTGGCTGACTGCTTGTGACTGAGCAGCATCCCTCCCAAGGACGGCCTCGGGAGCAAGTGGCAGCGCAGGCGGAGCAGCGTGCTTGTGTGTTCACTCATCTCACGGGTTTCCCAGGCAGCCTGTGGAAACACCAGTAACCAGTTCATGGATAGCATGTCCAGGAAGGTCCAGCTGTGTCCAAATGGTGTAGTATCACACTAAAACACATTATGAAAACAGGAATGGTGTGCAGAGCTCCAGCCTTGTGCTCCAGTCGCAGCCTCTGGCCAAATCCAGGGCTGCTCTTCCAGGTTTCTCTGCTCAGGTGGTGAGCCACGTCTTAAGGGAAGCTCAGGCATGCTCCACCGAAACAGAGCATGGGCTGCTCCTGTGATTTGGAAACTCTGCGCAGCAGAACATGGTGTAGAAGCAGGACCAGGGATTTGGCTCTTCTACAAGGAAGAAGAAAGTTAAAAACATAGAGCAACACGGTTTTAAAATATATCAGCCGTACCTGCAGCAATGCTAACAATGAATGACAAGTAAAAGTTGATGACTTATGAACTGTGTTTAGTTGTGGGCTTCTTGAAGTGCGTGCAAAGACAAGTCGAATGCCACTGCTGCAGCTGCTTCACTCCTTGCTGTATCATTGCTGAACCTCTTGCTAATGTAGATATAAAGGCACAGTACCCGGTTCTCTCACGGCTGTTACTTAGAAGCGTAGTAGCTTTATCTATCTATGTAGTATTACCCTATATTTATTTCAATAAATATTTTTTAAATGTCGTTTAATGAGTTTGTTATATTGTAAGTGCATATTTAGGGAAACGGGAGAAAGAGAATAAACCTCACGAGGGATGAAGGCGCTATGGACAAGCACGGCCTTGCTGAGCTCAGGGACAGATCTCACGTGACAAACCCCCAGGGCAAAACTCCCAACACCCAGCCAGCACTTCGCTCAAGTTATGCAACAGGTATAATTCTTGTTCTGTTAGGCATCAGCAGTGTGGAAACCTGATAAAAAAATTTTAAGGGAACATGCATTTTTTGGAACCTTTCTTCCAAAAAAATACTTTCAATTTTCATACAAAATATCATTACTTTAAAGATTATAACACAGTCTCGCAACTAGGATATCTAATACCATATACTATTACAGATATCTCACAGTTTCAAATTACAGCACCAAATAGCAATACCCAAAAAAATGGACATGAAAGCTCTGAATGAAGACCCAGCTAGGAGCCTCACATTCATCAGTAGGTGAGCAGATGGGTCCAGCTGGCACTATTTTCTCCACTGGTAGTACAAAAGGAAAATGGCACTCCCTTCAGTCAGTGGTTTGCATACCCCAGGAGTCCTATATGAATCTCCATGTCACAGTCAGCATGCAAAAAACGTGGTTCCGTGGAGTGTTAGAAGTTCAAAAGTCAATACATTTTATGGCCCTTCAAGGAGCTGACAGATGAATTCTGTCCTTTCCGGAGGCACTCAGTGAGGCTGCACATAGGGGAAACTGGATTTTCTTGCTGGGAGCAGGGCCTCCCATTATTATCATATTTATCATTAGCAGCATGAGGGCACGTGGCACAGCAGCACTTCATCAATATTCATGCTTTGTGTGCTGGTGCCCTGCGAGCATAAAGTTTAAAGCCACTGCCCCACTGTCTAAAAGTCACACAGATGTGGTGGCTCAAGTCACCCTGGTCAGCAGATGCCCTCTGGAGGCATCAGCTGTTCAGACAAAAGGGAGGATGGTGTTTGGGAGATAAGTCACGTAAAATGCAGCTTGCAGAAAAGGATTCAAAACAGTTGATGCAAGCAGACATTAATGAATAGTATTACTTCATCCTTAGACATTGTTTTTTAGCCTGTCCCTTCAAGGCACTTCACATGAGAAGTCGCTATTGTGATCCAAATTTTCCTGAAGCACAAGAGCTCCCACAGCCTCAGAGTCCTCCCTCTCCTTCCTTCGGGGCCTTCCCTGCTCCAGGCATTTGGAATGGCGGACTGTGTTTCCCCTCTCCCCGAGCAAGGCACCGCAGCAAGGACAAGGTGAACAGGCAGGGTTTCTCCCTGCTGCCCACCTGCACCCCATGATACACAATGAAAAATAAATAGCAAAGAAATGAACAGACCCGGTGTTATCAGTCATGCAGCATCATTGCTGTTTTCAGAGATTGGACCTTTCTGAACTCATCTGAGGGCTCTTCAGCTGCAAAGCCAATGACCTCATTTGTCACTTCGCAAGTGCTTCCCTCCTGTGGACCTTGTGGATGATGTACATCTTTGTTTAACAAGACATCCAGCTTTGAAGAAGGAGGAAAAGATTACTGATAGTGATGTGAACTCAGAGCAGGCATAAGTCACCTTTCCAGGAGAGCTCAGCTCTGATTAAAACACAGTTAAAAAATGTGCCTTTCCTAAGAATTCCCCTTGTAATATTCCCTGTTAGATTTTCCAGACTAGATCGGTGCATGACACACCAGGAAGGAAATAAGACTACAATTCTGAGCATAGAAACAATTAAAAAAATGATTTTTTCAGTGTTGATGGGAAAACTATAAACCTTTGCTGCTTAGTTAAAAGGAGCATCAATTAATTTAATGGTAGTAAAAATTCTACAGCCTGTGTGATACAAGACATCTGAAGCAAGACTAGGTGACAAAAAAGGGTGGTGATTTATAATTTTATTTTTTAAAACTAGATCAAAATTTTAAGGTGCAGCATTATGGTTGGACTCGATGATCTCAAAAGTCCTTTCCAACCATGAAGATTCTATGATTCTATGATTGCTTATTTAAAAAAAAAATAATAAAAAACCAGGTTTCTCCATGTTCCTATGCAGGTAGCACAGTGAGACTGGGTTCTATTTTGGGAATATGATGGTACTTCATAGATGTCATTGACTTCAGCAAAGGGTCAGCAAAAAAAATGGGTTTGCAAGATTGGGATCCGACCCTGATTTATTCTGCTTTGGGAAAAAAAAAAAAAAATTTCAAAGAAGAGAAAAAACATTTTGGAACTTTGGTGACAAAGAACCAAAGCAGTTTCTCAAAACGTGTCTTGCTGTAGTCTTTGAAAGCTTCTGCATCACTAATAAGACTGTCACACCTGAAGGAGCCTTGTACTGTTTTGTAACCTACCATATGAAATCTGGTGCCCAGCCACAGGTTAAATGCACAAAATGAAATTCTCTTTCCTCCCACTGCCGGTTCTGTCATTTACTACACTGAACTCCACAAAAATACAGCGTGACTCAGAATATGTAGGCTGAGGCTAAACAGAGAAAGTTCATTCAAAATTGATTTTCTCTCAGGCATCCCTGATATTCCCGGTTTCAATTGCTCACCTACTGTACAGTTGAGTGAACACTTAAGGAAGTTGCAAAGCAACGCAGCCTGCCTGGGACATGAAGGAATGTAGAGCAGGATAATCACAACATCATCAACCCAATTCTCCAAGGTAGCCGGCCAATAATGCTGTTCTAATTGAATAACTTATCCGCAGCTATTTCCCTCGGGAGAGCCTACGGCTTAGGCTCTCCGTGTAGGCAGATGGTGCAGCATACACAATGAAACCTGTAATTTTCTCTTACTACTGGGCATGTTAACAGTGAGATGTTTTCCCAGCTCTGCTAGCCCGTTAATATTTTATTTTAACTGTTTTCTTCAAGTTATTATGTGCCGCGCAGCAGAGAATGGAGAAATCTGTGGTACATTTCATATTTATTTTACAGCCAGCTCACTAAGCTACCCCATGCTCATTAAGGCTTCTGCTTTGCTAATCAACAATTGTATATGTCATCATCAGGTGTATGCTGAAATGAAAGTGTCATAATTAAAAACAAAGGTGCATGAGTCATCGGAGCCCTGAATTACCAACTAGCAGCAAAGCATAACAAATAAGCTGCAAGCGAATTCCAGATCTGCAGGGCTGGTGTGTTTTTCTTTTAAAAAAAAAAAAAACATGCACTAACGAGCGCGTGCTAAGCGTATTTCTGACTCTGAGAACGCCGTCCTGATCTTGCACTCTGAACTACACGTCTTGGCGGCGTACTGCCATCCCCTCGCCCTTAAAGGCTGGAAGAGCAGCGTAATCCTCAGCAGCAGAAGTGTTTGCGAGGCAGACGCGGTTCTGGGGAGGGCAAAGCAGCAGAGGCAGCCCATCAGCAGCGTAACAGCGTGACAGATGACAGACCCAGAGGCAAATCCAAGGCCTGCCAGCAGATCCGCCTGTGGAGCCTGCCAACGAGCCAGATGCAGCTACTGAAAAGATATCATCTCCAGCTTAGCATCTGGGTCTTGCTGTGGCCAACCATACTTCTTGGGCTCCATGTCCTTACTGCTGACCCCAGCTGGTGGGAGAGGTTGGAACAGTGAGGAAGAGCTTGACTGCATCGACACCGCTGCATTTACATTTTGCTAGTACAAACATCCTGATTATAAAAAAAAAAAAAAAGTCAATCTGTGTACAGTATAATTATCAGTTTGCATTTGTTTTAGGTTTTCTGGCAGTACTTATACATCGTTTCCCCTCTCCCACTATCTCTGAAAAAAGACAGCTCAGGGATTCATTCTTTGTTTGCCATTCCCACTCAGGAATTCACGTTTAGCTACTTCACAATCTCTCAGAAGTAGCAATACACTGTAAATCTATGTGTAATTAAACCTTGGCATAGACATCCAACAGTCCTTATCCCTGAAAAGGTACAATTCTTTCTGATTCACAAGTGTTTCCAGAGCTTGGCTTGTAGTATTAGACATCAAATAAATCTTTGTCAAGTGACGGGTGTGACAATTAAAGTGAAAACTAATGATAATGCCATCACAGAAAAGATAATTGCAGCTATTGTTAGACACTTCCCGGGTCAGGATACACGCACAGACTTTCAAAAGTGGCATTCATTCATTCACCCCGGCATCCTAGTCTGGCTACAGAAGCGTATTAATAAAGTCATCATTTTTCCTTTTATAGGAGTTAGTGACATTCTTTTTGGATGATCCTACCCGCCCCCCCCCGGCCTTGAAGTTCAGCACAGCTTTTCTGCATACCAGTAATTGGCTCAGTCAGTCAAGCAAAATGTAAATGCAGATCCTCAAAAGCATCCTGTTGAGGACAGGGTGAGAAAGAGGAAGGTCCTGTTCTTTTATTTTCTCATATATGATAGCTACTAAGAAATACCTTAAGGAAACGTTTATAAACGTGTCCTTCAGAAAATATGTAGTATAGGAAATTATTGATCTGTAATGGAAATTTCCTTAGTCTTGTTGAAGTCCACGTACATTTACAGAAACCAAACCATACTGTCCCTACAGGTTCAAGGTAGGATTAATCTCACTTACCTCAGGCATCTAAGTCACACTAGGGTCCCTTTTAAATCAATGGAAAAAGGTAGGCACCTTCAGAAGGCTATTCATCTCATCCTAATGTAGGCGTCAGAACAATTCATCTGAAATGAATCCTTCTGTAAAGGTACCTGTGTCTTTCTATTAGTTATAAAGGAAGCCTATGGAGACTCGCTTTGAATTAGGTTCCTATTTTTCACTCTTGTGAGATCAGGTGAGATGTATCCCGCTCTTGGTGTTGCTTTGGCTAAAGAGGAATGTGTGCACAGAAAAATGGGAAGTTGAAAGAGCATAGGCTTTCATTTTAGATTCATATATATTCCCATAATTAAGAAAGGATTACCAAATAAGCTGAACCATAAAGCTACTTTTCTGTGTTTAACACTACAAAGCTGGAAATAGCACAATTCCCCATATACAGCCTTTGAGCCGTTTGCAGTGGGAATATCATGCAAAGCTGGAAGATCACTCGACGCTGGTTCCTTCTTCTTTCCATTCATTTATTCAAACAGATAAGAAGATCCCAGATGTATAACGGCAACCTGCACTGGGGACCCGGTCTCTTCTGATGTTAGCAATTCTTGTAGTTACTACAGGGATGCTGAGCAAATGGGACATTGAAAGGACACTGGATACGTTGCAAACCATGCAATAACAGCTGTTTTGAAGGGGACACTTATGCGATCAGTTCTGATGAAGATATGGTCCTCTAACTGAAACTGCTTGATGAGACTGTGGATGATATAATAAGATATTTTTTTTTTCCCAGTAGACTCTCATTATTTTTTCTACATTTTGATGGACAAACATGCTGAAACCCAATTGTTTCAAAAATCTTTAAAAGTCTGAAGAAAAACCCCAAAAAATTCTGCTTTAAAATTTTCCAAAATAAACCTTTTTAAAAAATTCAAATTTCATTTAAAAATTTATTTAAGCTATGCAAAGAAACACCAACCGTTTTGAAGAAATGTATCATTCAGTGCTGGAATTGTTTTTCCTTTTGCTTTTAGCTAGCTGAATACTCTGTATGACAGATTACTTTATAGGTCAACTTAAAACAAATTCAGCACTGCCGGAAAATTGAAAAATTGGTTACTCGCGTAGCAGTACTGTGGGGTTAGTGCTTCTTCTGTTGTTCTGCTTTTGCTGTGTAATAAAGACAGTCTTGAAAACTGATGCTGCTTCTCCTCAGAAGAGGTAGAATATGGCAATGCAAGTTTCCCCGCAGCATCCTGTTGTTTGTCTGGGGTCACCAGTACAAAGGAAACAGGTCACCAGCACACCTCTATACCCACAGAGATCTCTGAGGAGAAACAAGCACGTTAGCTAATTCCACTTATGCTGCTGTTGCTATTTTCTGTGTGATTTATACTTTACTGTCCTGGGTCTACTGAATTCATTTCAGAAAAGCTACTAACAGTCTCCAGTTTGATGCAAGCTGCAAGGAAAGTTTATTTTTTAACCTATTAAGCAGCCACTTGGAGCAACCAAAACTTTCCTTGACACTTTTTACAGAGGTGTTATTCTGCTACATGGACAAAGAGAAGCAGATTTCTGCAGCAATTCCAATGAATTCTCATGTATTGGAGAAAATGGATCTTTTTGAGTGTACTTGGGTATTTTGAATATATAGATATGTCTTTAAGAAGAGAGGCAAGAAACTAAGCCATCTGATGCCTTGGAGTATTGAAGGGATGTAGAACTGTTATTTTATGAAAAACAATGCTGTCAAAAACTACAACTGCTTCCATGGGTCAGTCTCATTTTCTTTACTTTAACGCAGAACCAGATGCAGACGGTAGGAATTTTTCCAGGCAAGTTTTTAAAAGCTAACGTTATGGCATATTAACATTATGGCATATTAATGGCATGAAGTAAGGCTGCTTGCGTGGGTGTTTTCATCAATTCATTAGGCCTACAGAAAAGCTTTTGCACTGAAGCAGAACTTGCAGGGGCTTGGCGTACTGCAAATTCCTAAGTGGGGGAAAATGCCTTGACATCCCTTCCCTCTGTTCCGTCTCATCTTGAAGGCGGGATTCACTGTGCAGGAAACAGCTTTTCCAAGAGCACGGGAATGCATGTAAGGCCCGATCCGCTTCCCGGTGAGATTAATGGGAGGCCCTTTATTGACTTTAGCAATAAAGATACCTGGCTCACAATTCTGTACTCAAACCTACTCTACTAAAACATGTTTTTAAAATCTTTCCTTAAAGGATTGAGTTGTTCTGCTACTGCTGATCACCTGAGACAAAATCGTGGCTGGTATGTCCATCCATTCATAGAAGAGGACTCCCAAAGTTAGAATGGTGAAACCATTAGCTGCTGTAGAAAATCAGCGGAGTTGTTTGCAAAAAGAATAATGACTTACAAGCTGGATGGTTCAACAAAATCATGCTAATTTCCTGCAAATTCTGCAGGATTTATTCAGGTGAGCTGAAGGAGAGAAGATGAGATCCAAATAATTTCTAACTTTGCATTGGCACAAATCTTCACTACTGGACCAGTTCTCACACTGGTATAGTGTGAAGTAGCTGAGAGGGTTCCCTGAGTTACGTGAGATCACCTCAGATCCATAACCAGAACCAGGTGATCATATTCAAGAAAAGGCCCCATGCCATGATCCTTCTCTATATAAAATTAAAAAAAAAAATTTTGGAACAAGAACAAATCTGTTTCTGACCTGTTTTTGTCTCCTCTGTCTAATATTCCTTCCCAGATTTGCAATGTAAGTATGTAATAAATATTACACGTTCTGACTTTACCTGCTGTCATGATTCTTTGCTCACAATATTCAGCATAGTGTAATAAGACAGAATGCAATCTCCATGACAGAATGCAATCAGATCAGCTGAAATTTAATTTCCTAATTTTTATCTAAATAGTTTGACACAAGAAAAAGAACATAAACTGTTGACAGGAAAACATAAGTATCTGGGAGAGAACATTTGTATTTATTTATGTAAAGGAATACATGTATATATATAAACAAATTGGGGATAAATAGAGGGAAGAAAATACTGACAGGAAATGGAGCAAATGAGTTATAAACTCTAAGCATAGGAAAAATAAATCATATAAGCAAATGCTGCAGTAAAACCCTGTTTTATAAGCAGTTTTGACCTGTTTGAGGGGGAAATGCAAAAGCCTGCCAAAAGCGTATCATATCCATCTGTCCAGTTTAGAATATTAGTTGGGCTTTTACTTGGACAGTTCTCAGCCCAGTCCTGTTACTAGTTACACATATTAATAGTCTTGTTCCTAAACGTATTCCAAAATCATCAACTGAGTGAGACTGGAATGATGCGTAAGATGACATGTAACTGAGATGATGGGTAGGGCCAAACATGTGGATAGGCACATGCAGGATTAGGCTAAAAAACTGTAATATATGGCCATCATTATGGTGCTAGCCACAATTTTTGGAGGCATGGTTTAAGTTCCTATTTTGATCTAGATTTTCATGACTGTATGAGCGTCACTAGGATGAAGAGTTCCATGGGTTTATGCAGCACTGCAGTTCTGCGAACTTCCACAAGACCGGTGGTTGCATTTCTATTTCACCCTGTGTGCAGAAAGGTTTTCAGAGGAATGTGCACAGAATTGGATTTTTCTGCCTACTCTAATAAAGTAATCTTTGGATAAAGTAAGTACTCTTTGAATGAGGCTTGGAACTGCACCATGGCAAGTTGTTTTCCCCAAACTCTTAGTTACATATTACTCTCAAATTTTTACCCTCTTTGCCCTTAATTATCCTTATTTTCTTCAGTTCTCCGCACAGTCTGAAGCTTGGTAAGCCGGACATTCACACAGGGAGATGAACCAAACTCAGATTCCAGCATCAGGATATTCTGAATTAGAGGAGGATTACACCAATTTTAAAAAAATACAAGTGATGTCCCCACAGGTGTAACTGTAATTTTAAAATCCTGGGTAGTTGTGGGGTTTATAGTACACCTTTCTCCTCAGCATTTTCCTAGGGGCCAGCTTTAGTGTCTGTATGTCCTCACATCTGGTGGATGCAGGATGAATGTTTTGGTTATCCTATCTGATGTCTGTAGTTCTCCCCAGGCCCCTCAGTGTAAAGCCAGGCATTCGGCACTCCCAGGCACCAATATTTCAGACAGAGTAGTATGTGGATGTGTGACAGCAAAGTTCTTTTTTGGATCTCTAGTGCATCTGTGTCTCATCTCCATGTATGCATCTGAAGAAATGCTATTTTCCCAGCTCAGAGAGAGTTGTAGAGATCAGTCACTGTTCAGACAGGAGTATGATGAAGCTATATAAATACTAAAGCAAAGATAAAACATGTTATTGGGTCATTCAGAGCCTTGCTCAGAGGCTGTTCTGGGGAAACAGCAGTATTTCCCTGCAGTGGCCAACTTGCCTGCTAAAAAGCTTTGAGCTTTTTCAGCCTCAGGAATCACAACCATGGCCTTCTGATGTTGAATTATTAACACTCAAGCAAGGATCTTAGTTATTCTCCAGAATGTTTCTACCTATTAAGAACAACAGTAAAACATACACATATGCTTTGTTTAGGAGACTTTTGATTTTCTTGGCAAGTATTGCGTGTGTAGAAATTTGGATACTTGTCCACTGTTGCTGTGTGTTCAGCCTTTCTCACCAGTTTTCTAGCACATGATGTAACTAGAAGTATGTTAAAGAGTTTTAATGGAAATCTTTATCAGACATCATTCATGTCCCCTCTGTGGCTACTTTGCAAGCTTGAGATACAGCTCTAGTTCATAAGCCTTCTATGTCAATCTAACATAAGATTTCTATGTCAATCTAACATAAGATTTCAAGCAAAATGCAGGCATTTACTGTTTTGACTGGAAACCAGGCAAAACTTGGCAGCTTTATTTCGATTTTCCAAATTTATTTAGATATGGAAGGTGACAAAGAACAGAACCTCTGTGAGCTGAAAAGCAAATCCACCTCACCTTGGTACAATTTTAGCTGCTATCTACTGGCTCCAAGAAGTTCAGCTTAGCTGTTTGCTAAGTTCCTACTACGTATAGTGCCAGGAAGTATGTTTTGTCTGACTATGTCTAGCAAGTGCAAGGGTTATTAAGCACTGGAACAGGCTGCCCAGGGAAGTGGTTGAGGCACCATCCCTGGAGGTATTTTAAAGATGGGTAGACACAGTGCTTGGAGATATAGTTTAGTGATGGGTTTTTGTCAGAGTTAGGTTGATGGTTGGACTAGATAATCTGAAAGGTCCCTTCCAACCTAGGCGATTCTATGATTCTATGTAGGACAGAAGCTGTTTATTAGAGGTGAAAAAAGAAGTTTTATTTATGACTACTTTACTTTCCTAATAAGGACTTTCAGACTCCTTTTGGCTTTAGACAGCTATTGAGATACCCCTGTGTTATCTTCTCTGATGAAGAGAATGAAAAAACCCCAGAATGGCGATTATGAATCATGTATATCCTTCTGAATGCCTGTGTTATAATCCAATTAAATTGTTAGTAAAATGAATATATATCCAAGGGGTTTAAATAATCTGATTGAAAACAGGCCATGCCATCCCACCATGTCCATTTCCACTTTTCAGATTCTAGACTCTTGTGACTGCACTGGATGTAGAAGTTTGTAATACCAAACTATGTACATTGTGAAGACGTTCATCCAGAAAATATCACATCCAGATAGTGTCACACCACCTTTAAGCTCACCTCTGGATGAAATTTAGTTTGATTGCCTGGCCCAGATCATCCCAATTGCTTAGCTCCATGTCTCCGCAGGGCTCATTGGTCCATGAATACATTCAGGTGAATTCGTAACAAAGCACTGTAGATGCTGTCTGTCATAATTGTTCCCACAATTTTGCTTTTGCAATTAGCACAAATGGAAGTTCAGGTCTGTTTGTATAAGCTGCATAGATGAGCCCTCAAGCCTTCAGTCTACTAGTAAATTTTAACAGTAAGAAGGCGGATCATGCTAAAGAAGAAAATCTGTAAACTCTCCGATTTTTTTCCTTATGCATAGAAAAGGATCAAAAATACCTTATTGAATTACCTTTAAAGGAGCAAATGCACTAACATAAAGAAAATGTGAAAGTCTCTTTAACTAAAGAACCAGTACATCTTCCTTCCTGCCAAGCAACAGGCACAGGTCTATCCCCTTCATTGCTTGAAACCAAAATAATACAAATTGTCTTCTTATCCTTTTTGCCATCTATAAGATTCCACATGTTGTCATTACTTGTCTAATTTACTATAAACACCCGAAGGAAACATGGTTACCATTGTTGCCTGCGTTTTCACAATAAACTAACGACTTAGCATATTTTAGCGACTACCAAGTGAGACCTCTGCTCCTCAGAAATGGCTGGGCACTCATACTCTGAAAAAAACAGGCCACTTCTTAGGAATTCGGGTAGTTTGGTTTCCAGGAACTTAATCATGATACTAAATACTTAACAGGTGTCCATGCCTTTTGCTTGCCTTCACTAAGATGCATCGCTCTGCAACAATCTTCTAATATCAGGCAGAAACCCCTGATACACAGGGTTTTTTTTTTGTTCTGCAGTTTTCCAGCTGACTGTTACTTTACATGTCCTCGGTGCGTACACAAGGGGAAACTAGTGATGCATGGAGGAAAACAGGCTTGAGTATCGTCAGATAATAATTACATTAGGAAAACAATGCATTTGTTGCTCTTGCTTCTTTTCCAGCAAAATTAAAAATCACACCTTTGAGAGGCTTGTCATTAAGGCTCTCAAAATGCTGCCTTGCCTGTACACCACCTCCAGGAGGATTAAGAGAATCAGACATCTTGAGCTGATGAATCACCTTGGTTGGTTTTTTTTTTACGTGATCCTAATACTCAGCTCAGTGAAGCAGGATTTTTCCTGCCCCGGGCAAGACGGCCTCTTCTTTGTGCTTTTGATCAAGGGGCTATTGAAAATGATGGAAAGTAGAGTGAGTAACAGGGAGAAAGTACCAAAAAGTTAATTACTGAAAGGTCAAACTATTTTTTTAACTCTATGAGAGATTAAATTTGGCTGTGGAAAAAAAGAAAAAAGTGGCAGAAGACCTGCCTAACTCACAGAGCTATTCTGAGGATAAATACATTACGGCCTGTAAGGCACTGAGCAGCTGTGATAACAACTATAGAATATAGACAGATAGACTTCTTAATCCTTAAATGACTAATTTCATCCAAGTGTGACAATCCCACACCTCAACCACATGTAGGACAGCACAGGGAGGAACATGTATGCTCCTTAACCTTAACGGCACCTAGTCAAAGATCTTTTTTCCTATCTTGGATATTTCCCCTCCAATACTTTCCTGGTCTACCACTCTTTTTTTTTTTTTTTTTAAAAAAACCCTTCTTTTTAAACAACTCCCTACTGTAACATTCAGGACATTTATAAGATAGGACATATGATGTGAGATACAAGGAGGTATTTGCTCATACACAAAAGCAAGACAAGCCCTTTCTTTAGAGACTTTAGCATCTAAAAAGATAAGGCATAAACAAACTGAACTGAGATCCATCTATTACATGGACAGACAGGCATCCCTCTGCTCAGGCTGGGACATGGCTGTGGAGAGCTATCTTGGGTCTGGAAGACATCTAGGTGCATTACTGTAGCTCAAGCAACAAGAGAAGGGTGAACAAATATGCAGGTATACCCTTAGAAACCAGTGGAAAAACCAAGATGTGATGGGGTAGGATGGAGAAAACAAGGTTTATTGGCCACATCCTGATAACTGGAAGTTTTAATGGCATTTTCCCCGCCCCCCATGGAGTAGTTGGTACTACAAGAAAAAGAATAGCGTTAAAAACACACTGAAAGCTCTCTGCTGCCTTTTGCAGAAGATGAATGCAGGTTTAAACTGCAATTTTATTGTCTGTTGGCAAAGTGACTGCCATGAAGGGATTTAAAACTGCAAATTCTTTAGTGTAGTCAGACATACTTTTGAAAAATGAAGTCCTCTCCTGCTCAGGGGATTAGTTTAACTTTTTATAACATTCATTTTTGTAATTCTTTACTACTTCTTCATCTTGTGTTTGCTTTATGAGGTTATTATTTTTAAACTTATTTTGGTAGAGCCTTAAGAATGCTCAGAGAGGCAGGTGTTTGAAATTCTAGGTGTAATAAAGAGGCACAACATTTATTAGAAAAGAAGAAGTGTGGCAGAAATGGGAGTTGCTTTTTGTTGCTTCAATACCCAGCTCAGTTCCCACTGCAGCAGTTGGCAATGATATTTGAAATGGGGCTGCTTTAGGTCCTTAGGTAAGGAAATACTGACAGTAACAGTATAGCTGAGATAGAGTGGACCAAGGATAAGCCATTGCAGTTCTGGATACCGAGGTTCCAGCTCTGCCTGTCCTGTTGTGGGCTTGGATGAGCCCCTTGGGGCCACCCACCTTCACTTATGTTCACTCAGGTTGAGAAGTCACTTGCTCAACAGAGGCCTAGTCAGCTATCATGGTTTTTAAATGATGTCACACAAGGTATTCCTGTAATATTCTGTTCCTAGGATTCCCATCAAACTAATTCCCATTTCAGATCTAGCAGTCAAAGATGAAGCAGGGAGTATGTGTTTTAGAAAACCATCATATACGGACTGAAGAATCTCCATAGTTGGGAAATTTACCCGTAACCCTTGGGAATGTGTTCCAGGCATCATTTGCCCTGCACCATTAACTATTTTTATCTCTTGTCCAGTCTGGATTTATATAAGCCAAATGTCCCATTACTGGATTTTAGACAGTTGTATTGACAGCCCTCGTTGATCAGAATTTCAATGGGCGACACATAGACTGAGCAAATCATGACTTACCCATCTTCAGGAAGTTAAATTGACTAAGGCCCTTGAGTCTCTCATTATAAGGCATATTTTCCAATCCTTACATTATTCTCCCAGGTGTTTTTTGATTTCTCAACAGTCTTTCTGAGGAGTTTACAAATGAACTGGGCTCAGTGTTCAAACAACAGTGATAAAAGAACAAAAGAGATATTAACTTGAGTATCTCAACCCTTTTCAACTGAGTAATTGCCAAAGATTTCTGGGGGGGGGGGGGGGGGGGGGAAATCTTCAGGACGTCTATGAGTTCGCAAAAACTAGAAATCAAACTAAGCGTTGAATGTGTGTTTGTCACTGGCTTTTTCTTCATTTCCTCATTTTGCTGATTTTCTCACTTCCATCTGTGTTTGGGAATGTGCGTGTTTAAGTTTTTAAATATGCTTGTGAAATAACTGCAGATCATCTTCAGATTTTCTGTGAACCAGCCCTGAGCCTTGGACTGTATTGTTACTCGAGTCCCTTTCCCAACGCTTATTCCTTCAGGCCACTGGGCAGTCCATCCCAAGTTAACCTTCAACTCAAGTTAATCTTCACCTCCATCTCCCCACAGGGCAGCTACACCCGGTCATGTACAATCTGGTAATTGCAGTCTACTTTCTGTCTTCAGACAATCACTTCTATTAAAACCAGAATGTTTTTACTTGCACCTAATTTGCCAGTAAGTTAAGACAGCCCAATCTCACCTATCCATCTCTTTCATTATTAGCTGCTCCAATAATCTTCAGATCATCTACAGGTTTAATCAGTAGGGGCTAATTTTCATTTCAGAACACTGATAAAATTGCTGTACTGATAGAAAGTACTGTAAAGCCCGAGAACAGATACACTCAGGACCTTTTGTATGACACTTGCTTAGTCATGACTTCTCATTCGCATATTTTGAATGATCAGTTTCCTAGCTAACATCCATTGTCCCGATTTTCTGTTGTTTTCATTTTTAGTTATAAGGTTGTACACCATCAAATCAAACGCTTCACAGAAGCCAATGCAAATATAATTACCTTTATCAGCCAAAGTTCTAACTTCATAAAAAAAGTATGCATCAGGTTAGTTGACAACAATTCCTTACCATCAATCTATGTGGATCAACATTAATTACATTACTGTCTTTTAAAACTTGATTTCCTGGGCTTGATATCATTCCATTACTTTTCCCTGGTACTGAAGCCCCAATGACAAGGCTGAGCTTCATCCATCGTTCTTTCCTTCTTTCCCCCCTTTCTTGTTTTCCCTCCTCTTGTCACCTTCCCTCCCTCTCTTCCTGCCCTCCTTCCTTCCTTCCTTCCTTCCTTCCTTCCTCTCTCTCTCACACACACTCTCTCTTCCTTGCTTCCTTGCTTTTAAAATGGCTTAAATGAACAGAAGGGAGATGAGAAGCTATTCACTAGTCTGTTTTGCAGCGCTCTGACCTGTACAAGGAGGATACTGACATTAACAATTTTTCTGAAGGCATTTGAACTCCATAGATGGAAAAGACTCTAGAAATGCAAAGGATTATTGCTAAGTATTGTTGTTGCTGTTCTTAACATCAACTGTTCCAGCCTAAGCGCTGCACTTTAGGAGGGCAATGTAAAAGAATAACCGCAAACTAGCGAACAAAGGGAAGAGAAATTAAGAGCTCAGACATGTAGAACCTGCTTCTCTCAGGAGCTGTGCCTCAGCCCCTGGACCAGCAGTCGGGTCGGATGCATACGGCAAGTTTCCAGGTCTTGAGGGCTTCAATTGATGGGCTGTTCTTCAGAGCACTGTCTCCCTCTGGCAGGAAAAATCGGAAGGTAAACAATTAGGCGGCTGCACTGCACAGGGCTGTGTGCACTGATTAGGAGATTCTGCCTGACACAGAGGGATGTCACTGCCTGCAGTGGTACCTGCTCCTGTCGCTATTGGCGTGCAGCAGGTGACACTGTGGAGGATGAAGCTCGGCTGAGCTGCCTACGGAGTCAAAGGGAGGTGGCGGGGGAAAGGGGAAAAGAGGAAGATATAGCTGATAGCTGTAACGAACCCTTTGGTGCCTAAACGAGGAGAGGAGGGATGGGGCAGTGGGTGCGGAGTTGGCGTGGCACAGCACGGATACTGCAGCTGGATCAATTCTAAGACAAAAATAGCTACTTATATCCTCCGCCACCACAGCTATCGGATAAAAGTCTCTAACAGTGTTAGACGATGCAGCCCGGCCTTTGCTTCCTCTGTGTAGCTTAAAGAGCAGCCCATGGTAATCAGAGCTAAAAGGCTGCTTAGGAAACCCACCGTCCTCTTCCGCACCCCCACAGTCACCCTACCACCATCCTTACTCTCTAAGGAGGGGCGAGGAAGCCAAGCTAGACAAAGCGGAGCGTGGCTGCTTTAGGAAACTTTTTTAAGGATTCGCTTACACCGTGCCTAGCACAAAGCAATATATACTGGTAGCCACCTGACTGCTGGTAGGCACTGATGGTGCTTTGTGGGGAAGAGAGAGGTGCAAATACATTTCAGACACTGCCGACGTGCCAGCGAGCTGGGAAAGTGCTTAGAAAAGACATAGGATAGGTCGGAGAATGGCTACGTCCCTTGGGATCTCATTGCATTGAGCTTGTTGTCCCTGTGGCTCGTCTTGAAGGCTTGGAAGACTGCTTCTCCTTCCTTTTTATGTCATCTTTGGGACTGATCAGGCAGCCCTTATGGAAGAGTTCAACCAGGTGTATGTTAGACAGTTGAAACTAGTGGAGTAGTAGAAACTAGAAAAAGATGTGTAGGAATGACCATTCACTTCCTACAAATGCAACGGAGAGTTGCATTTTGTCCATGTTTTTTCTCTTGAAATATTATCAAAATTTGATGATAAAAATTATTAAACAAAATACGATCACTAGGAAGGTATCATCTATTAAACCCCATGTGAATCTTTGGTCAAGGAAGGGAGTAGTGGACGAATACTTAATACTTTAATTTCCACTGAATTATTTTTCCCAGATTATGTCACACAATAAATGACCCTTCTAGGAATACGGATGTCTCTAGATTCCCGCTGCAAGAATCTAAAAAAAAAAAAAAATTACAAATTCTTTCTATCCACAAGTAAATTGAAGACATTTTGTTAAAATCATATTAAGTTTGTTAAAAAAAAAAAAAAAAAAAAAAGAAAGTGTTCTTACCACCTTTGTACAAAGACAATCAATTATTTCATGATGGCCAGGATGAATTCTGAAGATTCATAAACATGCCCCCTGTACAGGGATGGATCACAGAGAAAGTGTAACAAGACCATCCTTCAGGCTTGCATGTCCTGTAGAAATGTAATCCTCTGGCATGGTTTTATTCTATGACTAAGCTATATTTCTGCTATTCTGAGAGCCTGAAAGTGTGGTTACTTAAGGATTGTGTCAAGCTGGCATGTTTGTAGCTCCCTATAAGCTGGGATTCAACACTGCAGGTGTGAGGCGCTGTTACCAAGATACAGAGTCATGTAAGCGCAAAAAAACACAAGCGGTGATCAACCAGCCCAATGGCAAACATTTCTCTAGGGAATGAGGGGAGATTAAACAAACATTAAATTATTTGTGTTTGTCCATCACAGACAATCAGATATCACTCTGGGACTAGAGGAAAAGTTTAACTGGTTATAACTGGAATCAACTACTTAGTTTAGTTTAATTCTTGTAAAAAAAAAAAAAAAAAAAGCAGCATGTACGCTCAGCCTGCAGCACTGTGAATAGCAAAATACCTGCCCTACCTGAGGACCTGCCAATGTTTTCATGTTCAGGTCTAGATTTTTGTCTGTCAGGTCATGTCATTTTCTGCATTGTATTTAACTCAGAGGATCACCATAATATTGCAAATATTCATATCTTTTGTTAGCAATACCTATTTCTTGAAAGGGTGTTTTGACTCTTCAAAATGCTGCACGAACATTAATTAATCCACTTTATTGATAATTTAGTTCTCTCCTAAAGGGCTAGAAAATGACTACGCGTGTGGAAGGTGGCATTAAAGTATTTTACTCCTTTATTCCTTCTTTACTATTGTACTATAAGGCACTGAAAGGTAGTTTAATAATGTACTGTAAGGCACTGAAAAAAGAATAAGAGTGCATATGAAAATACTGCAACAAAATTCTTGCTAGTGCTCTGCTATCTTTCTTAATGATCCTAGCTGAATGTGGTCATGGGGTGAGAGGGAATAGCACAAAAAAGCTGGCATCCTTCAGCAAAAGTGTAATTCCTCACTATCTGAACATAAACTTCGGAAACTACATCTGTATAAAAGAGAATTTCTTAAAACACCATGTATGAACCATTAGCTGATTGTCTATGGGCAGCAGGCTGCTAGCTGTTAGCTCTACATCTTTCTCGTCAGTCGCTAACAGGGTATTAACAGTGTGGAAAACAAATGAGGTGCCTCAAATTATTTTAATTGGAGAAATGGGGAGCTTAAGAGATGCTCAACTAATTTGCTTTATATATAACACCTTGTTTGGAAGCAATGCACCAAATGATCAAAATAAATAAAAGCAAATCCCGGTAGTGTTTATTAAACTCTAGTTCTTTCTTTACAGAATGGAGATACAGAACATGGGTTAAATGCTGTAATAGATAGCCTGTTGCTGGATCTCTTTCCATTGATTTCAGTGAGTTTTGACTCAGGATTTTCCTGAAAGCTGAACCAATACACCATCTTACTTTTCAGTACCTGATCCCTGACAGCTATTTGATAAACCCAGGAAGTGAGAAGACATTTTAAACTTTATAGGCTGGAGTTGGACATTCAAAGCCTTGTGTTGTTGATTTTGTTGGGTTAGTACAGACAAAAAATCAGTCTGAAAAAGAAGCCTGGAAAAAACTGATCATCCCTCTCTCTCCCTCTATCCACAAGAAAATTTTAGGCCATGAAGCTTGATGACGTGAACAGTTTATTAGCATTTAGAGCAGTTAAGTGGATAGAAACATCCAGCAGAGAGCAAAGGATCTAAAACCACCTTTGATTAGTAAAAACTTTTTCATGTATCAGTGACTGATCTATTTCCTCTAACATCAGCTCCACAGAAATGTTTTGATTACTCATATCTGGAAGTTTCTGCCACCTCAGTTTTGCAGAATGTCAAATTCACTTTAATTCCCTGAGCAGAAATTTATGGCTGGATGTATTTAGGTAAGCACCAAAAGCTCTTTAAAATTTTTAAGAAACTTAATCACCTTTGTGCAAAAAATAATTGGTAAAAAAGTGACTTGTTAATGGCCCTGTTGGAGCAGAGATTGGTAACTCTCATTAACAAGGCAAAGCCACTGAAAATCAGTTGTCTTTAAAAAGGGATCAAGTTTACCTTAAAGGGTTTTTAAACATAAAGTGTGTCCATTATTTGCTAATAAAAAAAAAAAAGAGTTTATCCATTTACTTCTACTTTATTACTTCCATCCTCTCTAAGCTTCTGTATTTCACTGATCATGAGAATATCCAAGACATGGTGTAAATTCCTATTTTAAGCATTTAGAAGTCTGACATTTAGGTCTAAAGCTTGTCATCGCGGGCTCCCTTTATAATATAAAAGAGAAAAACAGGTACCACTAGGTAGTGATTCATTTTGTCCTAAAATAGGCCAGATGAATCATGCTCCGGAGGTACCTATTTCTCTGCTAGGAAGCTTAGGGTGACTAGTTCAGACTTTGACACTGAACCGCTAGACTTCTAAAATTAAGTCCAATGGGTCCCACCCCCAGGGGCTCATCTTCAAACTAGGTCAGCTTGAGAAGTGCTATTAAACTGAATGGTTCACCAAGAAAGACTGAGGTCAATGTACTACTCATAAAGCGCCACTAACAACAAGTGAGGCTTTTGGTCCTCATTAAATGGGTACAAAAGTACTCATAGGTGTTGCCACTTCATTTCTGAAAGCTCAAAGTGCAGTGTTTATGGTTCAGGCTACAATTCAAAACTTCCCAAACCTTACCGCAGCAAAAAGTCTCAACATATGGCATGAAAAAAAGCCAGATTTAGATTAATATATGTGGGGCACTAAGCAAACTGTGGTGCTCTCCATCCCTGAGGTGACAGGGAAGTGAGCATGCATTACATGTAACAGCTTTCTGCTATGCTGACTGTAGGATCTTTTTTTTTTTTTTTTACTTTTGGAAGAAGAAATGTTTCTCCCTCTCAATATGCTTTCCTTGACTCTGTATGGGAGTTTCTAAAGAAAGGAAACTCTCTTCAGAAACCCTGCCAGAAATTAGGAGAGCAGCATCTGTTAAACACTACAACTTTAGTGAAGCTTTAATGATGTGGGAGTAACAGACCAGACTGCAGCCTGAGGTGGCAATCCTGAGTTTCCTTAGATGAACATTAAGCAGGGTTAAAAAGAACGGAGATAATGTTATCTATCAATCAGAACTATGATTTTGTGGACTATGGTTAGCACTGATCAAACTAAAGTCCCATTTTCAAAGCATTCCCCAGTGGCCACAAGAAACAAAACGGGGTTTTTCTGAACAATCAGGCTGAGATCCAGATGTGCTCCCGTGTCTCTTGGACGTGGGAGTTTAGCCCGTGTCCCAGTCAAACTGAGGAAGGCAGAATTCCTGCCCTGCATCCTCCTCCTCCACTTGCTTGTACTCGTCATTCTGTTGCCCACAGAACCTCCACTGCTCTGAACTTTGCAGCCTTCTTACTGATGCTTTCACATCCCAGTTGTCCCTGAAGTTGCTGGCCTGTTGAGAAACTCGGAGTTTGAAGACCACAAATGTCCTGTGTCTACTCTCAGAAGGTTATGGTAATAAATGGCAGCTGCTGAGAATACCCATGCCAACACGTGCTTCCACTGCATGAGATAGTAAAGAGAAGCAGAATCTGAAATGTCAGGCAAGAGCCAGGAGGTTTTATCTCTCATTTAGAAATTATACTTCAGTCATGAAAGGGAAGGACTTGGCCTCCCCACGTAGCTTGAATTTACCTTCTGCCTAGCTGAGATTTCAGGAGAATAACACGATTTCAGCTCTCTATCCCATTCCTCTGGACTTGTTTCAGACAGAGAAAAAAAAATGAGAAATCAAAAGGAAACAGGAACCGTGAAATGTGATCAGTTGCAAGACGTTAATTAGAAGAGATATGCCTTTTCAAGGAAATCCAAACCCTCCACTGGCAGAACGTGGTGAAATACAAAAGTCAAGCTTGATGAAACAATGCCTAAGTATGCCAGCTAAGGACCAGCTTCAATCTGTAACACTGCCCATCTTGCATTTCTGCTGCCTCACTGCAGTTTTTATGATCTCAGAAGCATACGACCAGCCCCTTGGAACAGACCAAGGGCATGCATGTCAGAAAGAGTAGAGAGAAGTCTGCTGGATGAAAAACTCACGATGTACCGATGCAACACAAATCAGGTGGAACAATCATGGAACACAGACAACAACAGCTAGTGTTACATGAAAGCCACCCAAGTTTATGTTAGTAACTGGCGTATTGACTGAATCATACTAGCGAAAGGTTGTGCTTGAACATAAAGTAAAGCAATGCTCCCTTAGCTTTGAAGTTTCTACAAGGTTCTTGAGGTTTGTACTAAAGATTTATTGACTCTGGTCTTCAGCATGACCTCAGTGAGCCCTTCCTTCCTCTGATCCTTTCTGTTTTCCTCTATTTTTCTTTCACGGAGTGAAGGACTCCTGTGGGATAAGGTACTCTGGGTTCTAAAGGGCCAAAGGACAATCTATGTGTACTCCCTCCTTTCAGTTACTCTGCAGATGTGCAAATAGTTTGGGATGAATAATGTAAAAGCAATTCCACTCGTTACACAATTCTACTTTTCACTGTTTACCTCCAAAAAGGTTGCATCATTCACCAGTAATATATATATTAATAAATACATTCCCAGTTTGAGTGAGACGAAAATGCTTATCTTTGCCCTGCATTCCTTTGGGTTTCACTCTGAGTGCTTGTGCATTGATACTCCAATATAAAAATAGGTGCTTATTAATTTAAAATTGGCCTACGTCACAGTCCTCATACTTTTGGCATTTATGCTCCCTAGTCCATACTGTATATATTACTCTGAAGAGCAACACTAACACAGATTAAAACATTAGATTGTGCGAGAAGTGGAATTACTTCACAGCAGTGGCCATAAGATGCTGGTTTTAAACCTTAATTATTTTGGTTTGCCTCTTCTTGCGGCACACATCTGCACTTACTCAGAATGAGGTTCTACCCACAGCTTCCCCCGGGTAAGCGTGTTCCCTGCGCCACAAGAGGACATGTACAGGTGAGCACTTGCAATATCTAAGTTTAGTTTAGGACCACCAGGCTATCTCTGTGGTCAATGAAAGCTTTTTTTTTAACTCCAGGAGGTAAGTCAAAGCAGGAACCAACTGTCTGAAGAAGCAGAAAGTGAGGGTTTTTTTCAAAATACTCACATGGAGCCCCAGAGACCCCCATATATAAGAATTGTGTCCTCCAACCTCCCCAAGAGCAGCAGTTTAGAGGGACAAGGCCGGCTGAGAGCCCTGCTCAGCTGCGGGACATGGTTAGTAGGCTGGCTGCTTACTTTCTTTAACTAGTATTGGGCTTTATTAGACATAAAGGGCTGACAGTGCAGTAAAGAACCACAAAGTCACATAACTAACACTTCCTTACCTATGATAAAAGCATAAAAGAATACACGTACTCAAAACCTCACGCAGCATGCATGCGTCACTGCCTTGCTGTATCCTGCAGTTGAATGTATTGAGAAATACACACCCATAATACAATACAGACTACATCTTCCTCCAAATGTTAACTTTCTATTCTTCTGACATTTTGGGTTATGGTCTTCTTCATTCCAGCTTAAAACGTAACTGAATACTTCACTTTTTAAAAGTTTCAATCCTAAGAGAATAAGAAGTATACTGGTTTATAAATTAAATTAAAGGCATCTGCATTGTTCTAATAGTGGGATTGTTTAATTTGTATCAGATGGTTTCCCTTAAAAATTACAAGCTCACCTTTCAGAACAGGTATTGAAAATGTTGTAATAAAACTAGCTTCCATAAACACTATCGTCTGGTAGTATTCATTTGTGTGATCTGGTAGTAGAATGACTAAGAGTATGGTTCTATATCACTTACCTTTAACCATATTAAATCTGACTTGAATACAGAGCCATACAAACGCTCTCTGTACAGGCACTGAAGAAAGACTGGTACTGTCAAAGGGTGTTTCATCTCATCCTAGCAGTATAGGAAAGCTGGATTGCCCTCGGTGTGACTGTCTTTCATCATTGATCAGAAAGAGAGTCTGGCCGACTGTCTTAGATGTGAACAATTAATTTGTTGGTAGTGAAAGTCAGATGATATGAATGCTGTTCTACGACACAGGGGGAAACAGCACTGGATTATGTCTCATGCTGGGGACCATGTGGACAATCAGTTGCGTTACTTATCAGCTAAAATCTCAGCCTTGCTTAAGGAGAGTGTTACCTCTCTTGATCTATACATCACAGAATCATAGAATGGTTCAGGTTGGAAGGGACCTTAGAGATCAGCTAGTTCCAACCCCCCTGCCCTGGGCAGGGACACCTCCCACTAGACCAGGCTGCTCAAAGCCCCATCCAACCTTGGCCTTGAACACTTCCAGGGATGGGGCATCCACAACTTCCCTGGGCAACCTGTTCCAGTGCCTCACCACCCTCACAGTAAAGAATTTTTTCCTGATATCCAATGTAAATCTACCCTCTCTCAACTTGAGGCCGTTACCCCATGTCCTATCATAACACTCCCTAATACATAATTATTTTAACCGAGAGAGGCAGAGAGAGGGACAGAAGGCAAAACAGCCAGCAAGGAAGGCTTACTTCCCTTTGAATGAGTGAACTTATGCAGCAAGGGAGCGTCACTGATCACTGAGTCTGCATTCAGAACTTTTAGGATGTCTGTAACAAACTCCTGAAGGCACCTCTAGTAGCAAAACAATGCTTTGTAGTCCTCTGCTGCCGCCTTTTAAATCAGAAGGCCTGCCTATAGCTTCTGCAGCTTTCCCCGTAGAAGCCTGAATGGCTGTGCTCCAAGATACTAGAAGGCAGAACACACATTTCCTCCAGTTACTCTGACACCTTGAACGTAGAAACTGACACAGTTTAATATGATGAATCTTACTTTTTCACATAAACAACCTTTTATATTAAATATTTTCATGCTACAATAAAGCACGTTTCTCTGTGTTACATACCTATTTTTACGTCAAAGCCACCAATGTAATACAAGATTTTTCTGTGTAACTGTCATATTTATGTAAACTGCGTTACAGACTGTTCACTGCCTCCATTTCGCTTGTTCTTATCTTCCATTAAAACCTGTATAAGTTTACCTTGGAGGCTCTTCAGGACTTCAGATTCTATGATTTTTATTACTGTTGTTGGTTTTGATGTTTTTTTTTTTTTTTTGTTTTTGTTGTTTTTTTCCTTTTTTTTTTTTTTTTTTTTTTTTTTTGTAGGGCTCAAAGCAAATTGCTTTTGAGCACTCTCAGACCGAGGAGTGATATCGCAATATAGTTAACATGTAATAGGTGTATCATCATTCCAGAATACCTATCCGGTAAAACAGGGAAAACCTCGCAGCTTGCCCATGTGATCAAGCTACATATACACATTCTTTCTACTATAGTAGGACAGGCACAAAGGCTCAGCATTTCCATAGTGATATATGACCCCATCCATGTGCTTGTATGTTAATGCAGCATGGAAATCATCTCAGTGTTTGCTATCAGTTTTCTCCAATATGGAGAAAATAACTTCAAATGAACACAGTCCATTTTACTACCTGTGTATTCACAGGAAATCGTTGCAAATAAATACGTGCCCTTTACAGCCTGTGTTTACTGGGTAATAGTAAAAGTGCAGTGACGGGAGCCTTTTTAATCAATGTTACTCTCTTGGTAGCGACAGCACACCGGGGCTTGGAATAAAGCAGTTGCAGTTGGCTGACAGCTTGAGAAAAGGTGTGTTTGCAGAGTGTCACATAATGCGGTTGGCATAATTCTTGCCAGTGACAGCGAGCATAAATACAGGGGCACCGCTACTTCCAGCTTTCTGGATCACACTCGATCTCCAGCTCAAAAGTGATACGTGGCTCTAGAGTATTCTTCATGTCAGTTGAGAAAGGGGTATTCAAAGATAGCCAGAATAGATAATGACTGCTTTTGAAAGGATGTACATAAGATATCTTAGGTCATCTCTACCAATACTTGTCAGTACAGTAACTTGTTAACATTAAAATGATTCTAAGAAAGTGTCTCGGCTTCCTACAGATTGTGTGTTTACATACTGTTTAAAAGGAAAAGGGAAACATCTTGGAGAAACGCAGCTTCTGTTCAGTCTCTAACTGACAGCACAACGTCCATCTGCTACAGTCAAAATGCCTCTGATGATACAAATTCTGAGAACCTTTTGAAGAAAACACCACAGCAGTCCTATCGCACCCAAGAAGAAAACGAGTGAGTTAATTCAAGGCTATCACTCCTCCAAAGTCCCACTGATGTCATGAATGGTTAGATTATACTTCAACTAGTTTATGAGTGACAGCACAACATTACATCGTATTGACCTCCTCTATTCAGTACATAGTTACTTACAGTAGAAACTCACTAATTGGCCCTATTGGCTGAAAAACCCATTGTAAATTTTTGAAAGTTGCAAATTGGTATGTGAAAAAAAATGCATTAAAACCCCTCAAGTGTCCTTTGTTCAGTTATTTTGACAGTTACAGCATGTATTATTCATCGGACTTCATATTGTGCTGGTGAATGTTCTGGAAAAATAATGAGTTGTGATCTCGTTTCTCTGAAGCTCCTCTAGACCATCCAGCTGAGTAAAACAGGTGACAACATGAGGATGCGGTAGGTTTTCAGTTGACAGAACATTTCTTTCCTCAGAAGAATAGTCTGATAAGCCATTAAAGGCATACAAGAATCGGGTCCAATATGAGACATTTCTTCAGTAATCTCTTAAAATCTTCAGATTGTGGCAGTTTGGGGAGGCTTCAGTGAACACAAGGGCTTTTGACTCAGCTGCTGTATACAATCTATGCTTAAATGGCCAGGCCTGGATACAGCTGCAGTAAGAATGGAGGGTAAAACTGAACACGAGTAAAGCAAAGAAAAGCGGAACAACAGAAATCAACAAGTGCCTACAAACCACGGAAACAACTTCTTACTGAAAATGGTGAAGTTTTTACAATATGCCAAAGATTTCCTTAATGTTAAGAGACATTCCCACACCGAAATCTGACCACAAAACTATTTCTGCATTCAAAATCCTTCTTTATCCTTCGGTGGCAGCTGCAGAGAGGCAGAGTGAGCGTGAGAGCACCCTAACACGGCTGAATGGCTTGGTTTGGACTCCTAGGGAAGGATTTATTCTGCCAAGCCAAAATTCACAGTCAAACCTTGCTCACGTTAAAATCAACAGTAGCTATGACAGAATGAGAACAGGGGCCCAAATAATAATTCGTCGTTGTTTCCTGTGTACGTACACCTCCTTCCAGGTGTTTCTGTGTGTGTTCAGGTAGCCTTCATAGGCATATCAAACAAAAATAATGCACTTGGCTAGACATATATTGTAGGGACCAAAATTCACCGTAGTTGCTTTTGTTCCCCTATCACCACCATTTCTCTGAATATTCTAGCAAATATTATCTTATTACAAGGACACCCATTTGAACAGCAAGTTTGGGTAATATATCAGAGAAGGAAATTTCTAAATGTAGAAAAGGAACAAAGATCGGAAACACACAGGACTTACAGTAAAAAATGAACAGGTTGGTTCAAATACCTCAACTGAGATTCCAAATATTGGCAGTGAACATCTCCCTCTCATCCCCAAGATTAACAGTCTAAGCACAAGTCACTAAACCACACTGTTAAGACAAGGAATGCAGTGGATGAGTGAGTATGAAGGTTCTATCTGCTGCTTACAGAGTTCACAAACAGAAAAAAAGAGTGAGTCATTTACTGTGGATGAGACAGCGATTTCTGGGTTTTGGCGTATCTAGGACAGAGGTTCAAGGCTGAACGCAGTTTCCAGTAACCTTATTGTTTGTTTTTCTTTCCTGCATACCAACAGAATTTTTTACATATATCTGTGCTCACAAAAATAGTGAAACTATGACGTTTTATTACCTAAAAGAAAGCTGTAAGGAAAGGACGAACTGGTTCATACCAGTAGGATTATTCTGTAGGCCATTATACGGAGGACCAATGGGTCATTTGTTTAATTTAACCTATAGAATCTATCAGTTCTCTTTCTGGAAGCACAGTGTGAAAGAATTCAGTGCAGATGTATAGTCACCCAGGCTGTACACAATGTGCACGTGGACAGACTCCACATACAGAACGTTATTCCTATTGCTTTCTTTCATCCCTAGCATCTTTAGAGCGTCTCATAATTGAGTGTTTCTTTCTCTGTTGTCTGGTTCATTGGTTCATTGAAAGAAGGGTATGGCTTGCACATGGTTTTATCACAAAATTAAAACCATCAACAATTCTCTCGAAGCAAATATTGCAAAAATGCAAGAAAAGCAATAGTATCCTGCTTGTAGAGAAAAAAATCGGACTGGGAATGCATTGGATACAGGAGGTAAACAACAGCAATCCTCCCTATTAGCACATATAATAGTGTCAAAGGTTCTTCAGCCCTATGCCAAAATTTACACTGAAATAAGTTTCAAAATACTGGGCAGCATGGGAATGCTGGTAAAAAGAAAGGTAGGGTTAAGAGAAACCTAGGCAGGGCAAGCTGGTTGGGAAGAGGTGCATTTTCTCTTCCTGTGATGTTTCCTGTGTTCAAATTTTATTCACAAAACTTGAAAGTTAGCAGTCTGCCATTATCAGAGACAGAACTCCAACAGGGAACCATGAGGAAAACAGGAAGCCACACATACGTCTACAGGGTTTCTAATAGGGAGTGAGAAAGAGAATCAGGAAGTCTGGGTCTAACTCCACAGTTTCCCCTTATGTTCTCTATAACCTTGAACAAGTTGCTTATCCCCTACTCCATTTTCTTCTTTGCAAAATTATGTAAATGTTAATGACATACTTGGAAAATCTTTTTTACTTACTCTGGAAGAAAAGAACCAAAACAAAGCATGTGGACTAGATGGTTTTCTCACATTGATGCCAAACGAGTGAAAATATGGAACCGTTCACGCGAATAAAGGTGATTAAAAAATGTTCTTTATGCTCAAATCTCTAGATTACAGACTCTCTAAAAATAAGAGATTTTGGCATCTAGTGTGGACTTTTCCCAAAAGGATGTGGCAACAGCATCCTTCACTGAGAAACATTTATCCTGAAGTGTTGCCTTTGGAATGAAATAAAATAGTGAAATATATTCAGAGGACATCCAATATATTTGTAGTGGCACTGAAAGTGAGAAAAACAAGTCAGAAATTTTGCTTTCCTTCCTTCCTTCCCAGACCAGACTGACACAATGCCCAACTCATACTGGTAACCGGTGGTACCAAAGAAGTCTGCAGGATAGAAAAAATTGGTATTTTTGTGATGTCTTGTGGCAACTGCTACCATACTTCCTTTTTTCTTTCAATTATAAAAACTATATTAACAAATCTGGACAGTTTGGATTTTTCCATTTGAGAAGATTAAAGAACTCTCCAACTCTTCTTCAATGTAGTCAGCACAATTGATTGCTCAGGCAACGTATCCAAAGTGTCCCGTATGATTCATTCTAATAGGGCTAATTCTAATCTCAGCCTAACACATCTGTACTATATTCACAAGAAACTCCTTATTTAAACTGATATATAGAAAATTTGCTTATCACTTTACATATTCACCTTTCCATAGGAGCGATTCTGCACTAAATAGCTCCTGTGAATAAGTTCTCTCACTGTAAATTCTGACAGAATAGCAAAATGCATATATACATTTATTACAAATTTAAATAATTTTGACAAGAACTTTGGCTTTATTGGCATGTGAAAAAAACAGTAAAAAATATAGAAAGAGCTGCAGACACTTTGGGCTAAGAAGAACTGAAAGAAAAGATGACCTGAAATGGACGTTCTGGCTAACCTCACATTTTTGATTCACTAGCAATATTCGTTTCCATCATTAGGACCTTTACACCTCAAAGAAATGAGGTTTCTTCCCCTTAAGAAATAGTCACTCTTACAGCAATTGCTACACAAGATTTTGTTCCCTCTGCCTTTCTATGAAACGTTTGATTCAAAGTACAGTTAAAGTCACTCTCAGATCTATCTGCGTCTCCTGTAATCACTTTCGTCACTGCTTTCTCCACTGTCCATCAGAATATTAATACATATGTATTACTGGAGATATTGTGTCACTGTGGTCTAGTGTGGCAGTGATAGCCTCTGTGAATCCAGAGAGAAGAGGGAAGGGAAGGGAAGGGAAGGGAAGGGAAGGGAAGGGAAGGGAAGGGAAGGGAAGGGAAGGGAAGGGAAGGGAAGGGAAGGGAAGGGGAGGGAATTTGACATAGGAAGAGATACTATGAACTGCAGACAGTCCGTGCAATGTATTCCAGCAAGGGCAAGGGGAGTTAGGCACATATCGGTCATTCCGTCCTGTTTCAAACAAGGGACTCTGTCAGAACTCAGATTTGAGAGGGCTTTGTTTGCAGACGGCTGGGATGCCTGCTATCATTTCCTAATGCCATTTAAAGAACCCTTCCTTCGTTAAGCATTTGGTTGCAATAGGCAGTGGGACATGAGTGATACAGAAAAGAGAACGGGCCACAACTGTGTATTGCAATGTCTTAGCAGAGACTCTAAGTGTGTAGAAAGCACTAGCAAATAGACAGCCGCGTGTCCAACAGCACCATTGACTCCAGTGAGTAATTCCGGAGCAAATGCTGGTCTGCAGTTCCCAATCAGCCACAGAGGCAGGGAAAGGAATGGCAGGGAAACGGTAAGAAAGACTGCAGGAAGGTCTAGAGTTCTGATGTTTCTTCCTTTTGAGCGCACAGGGATTTTTATTTTATTTTATCTTATTTTATTTTATTTTATTTTATTTTATTTTTGCAAAAATGATTTAGGGATTTTTTTTTTTTTTTTTAATCCGTCAGTTTTGCCACAGTGTAGAGCTCCTGGAAGTTGGGAGTGTAATTACTTAAGGCAGTGCTTGCTGAGGGTATCAAGGGAGGCTTTGCCCATGAAGACAAGATGGCATTGCCTCTGAAACGCTTCAGATGCCGGCTAGGAGAGTTCCACCTGCCTTTCCATGCTCTGCTGACTCCTGCACAGTCATTGCAAGACCCGCATCTCAGCCATATGGTTTCTTTCCCCTGTTATGGCTGGCACTTGTGCTTTCCCTTCTGAGAGGACCTCGACCCCATTAGACATCATAGCGTCTTCAAAGAACTCCAGAGGCTATGGAAGTATTTGGAGGTTTGGGAAAAGCCGGTTTCAAAACTCTGTTATGACGGGCAGAAAGGGGTGTGTTTGCATCAGTCCAGAGAGAGCTGGACAGGGTGCAGGGCTGCTCCCACTTGGTGGTTGTCCTGCTTGGAGGTAAAACAGAACCCATTTTCTCTTCAGTAGTTTTACTCTGCAGCTAAGCCTCTTCTAACTCATTCCCGCTCTGAAATGAAGGGCATATTTTTCAGACAGTGGGCGCTTCGAGCAGATAAGGTCTGCCGTTTCCAGTGAATACCAAGGAATGGTCTGCAGTGAGGCTCCTGCTTATCCTTCTTGCTAGAACACCCCAGGCCAGTTCACTTTGTTCTGCACAGAGTTGGGGGGTCGGAAGCGGAGGAGCGTAGCAGGCTTGCACGTGTGGGGAGGAGCGGACAGGACAGGTGACCCAAACCTGGCCAACAGGGTATTCCATCCCACCTGCATCGTGCTCGGTCTAAAAGCTGAGGGATCAAAGGGCTCAGCCTCTTTCCTCAATGGCCTGCGTCCAAAGAGGAGGACTCTTGTCTGTTCTTCTGCCATTAAAGTTGTTGAGTTTCTTTACAACTCCCGAGTCTCTCTTTCTCTTCTGTTCTCTTCCTCCCTCTCGGAAGGGGAGAGAGGTTAAAGATGGCATCTGTTGTTTGGTTTAGTGGCCAGCCCAGCCCAAACCACGACAGTGGTGCATGAGGGAGATGTGCCGGCCAGAGCAGAAGGGCACAGGTGCCTCTCTCCTCGCCTCGCCGAGGTGGTGCTAAAGCCCAGGCGTCAGAGCTCACCCAGGGAATCCAAGCAGCCAAACTAAATCAGCACCTGCAAGGACAGAGTCAGAAAGCGCCGATGAAACCATGGAGGTGGGACAAGTGTGCCTTTGTCTCCCGTTCTTTGGGAAGTCCCACGAAAAAGGGGTAATTCCTGGCACAGGAGAGAGAACCCTTACTGGCGGTGACTACGGTGATGCTTTGGCCCCTTCCCAACACGTGCGATACCCTGAGGGCACGGCAAGTTGGCAGAGATGTGCAGTGCCCCTTTGGCGGGCAGTAGGGCTGGGCAGGGAGCCCGCGAGGAGCTGTGATGTGGCCCTTTCCAAAACCCGAGCAGCAGCATCCCTCCCTGTCCCTTGCTAGAAACCCAGGTCTGAAGGCAAAACAGGCTTATTTGGGACTGGTTGGTTGTTTTTTTCTTCCTTCAGTTATCTTGGGTGAAATGGGAGCTTTTTAAGAAGTGCCAGTATCTCAGCGCCCACAGCTGCCTGGCACAACTCCTTGCTGTGTCTTTGGGATTCAGACACCAGCAGCCTGTGCTAAGATTGCCAGCTGACACGAACAGAAAAGTGGGACTTTGCCTCTTTCTGTAGGTAGCGGGTCAAAGTCCTGTGACCTGCTTCGGGGGTTGGGGGGTCTGCTCAGCCTCGCACAAACAGAGCTTCAACGAGTGACAAATGAGAACTGCCGAGGCTGGAGTGGCATGTTTCTCCTGACATACACCTTCTCCCAAGGACAGGTGCATGCTTCCTCCCTGAGGCCACCTCTCTGCACCTCGGAAATACTTCCCATGCTCAGAGCAGTATTCAGAGCTTTGAAAGACGGCCAGCAGAGTCTGCTACACACCTGGGCTCCTCGTTCTCCTTGCCTGCTTGGATGTGCTCAGTTGTCCCTGCCCTGAGAGCTCTCTTTCCAGCTTGCTTCTCTCCTCTTGGTTGCCAGTCGCTCTCCTCTTCACGGGTTGGTTTTCGCTGCTGCTTTCATGAGAGGAGCCTGGCAACCTTTCCATTCAAGAGTATTGTTTAGACAGGTAAAGCCATGATGCTAGACTTGAACCAATTCTGCTCTTAACCAAAGCTGTCTAATTTTACCTGCTCTCCTGGGACGAGCTCTGCAGGCGTTTGCTTTCT